>RPOG01006963.1:0-20755 GCA_008086565.1 Thalassoma bifasciatum
AAAGCATCAGGCTGCCCCGCGGAGAGATGATTTGATCAGCTGTGAGAACATGCTGCTGAATAAATCTGTATATTAATGAGACAGAACTGATTATCCTGAGCCCATAATGAGTCCTAATACTTCCCCTTATGAATTCGTTATTAATGACACTTCCGTTTTATGTGACAGGTTAGGAAATTAGTGTTTCAAATATCTACACAACACATAAGGTGAATGTGTTCAGGGTTATTGAAGCGATAATAGTGGAACATTTTCCAACTCAGCTACTTTTATACCTTTGAATGAGAAAATTATTGCTGGCTTAGGGACATTGTTCTCTGTGTTTGCCCCAGTGACATTCGAGAAAACAAGGTGTGGGTGAGGGAATGCTTTTTCCTGCTAACTTATGTATATTTGCGTGTATACAGATGAACCACTATAAAGATACCAGGGTCATAGAACATTTGATGGAGCTGACAAGAAAAAAACAAAAGGATATGATTAAAGGACCAGAGTTAAAATGAATTGCTACGAGGGAGGAATACTATGAGGGGAAAAAAAATAAAGCAAAGTAACAGGGGGTTGAAATATGCTTTCATACCTGAACAGTGTGGGGTTAATTTTTCAGGATATTTGCACCAAATTTTAAGATTATTGACTGAGAAGAAAAGAAAAGAGAAGGAGAAAAAAGAACAGCAAAGACGGAGCGGCGCTTAGGTTACGTATCTGTGAGGAGTGCGTGCTTATTTTAAGACCAAAAGCCAAAACAAGAGTGCTCATTAACTTTGTGAAGACTTTTCAAAGTGAAGAAAAGAGGCTAATCTGTTAATCTGTCGCTCTCTTTTACTTCAGCTGTTTTGCTGTCTTCTTAAGCACTGACAGTCCTCAGAGACATCTTTTATCATGGTTTGGACAGCTGTCGTGGTTTATGGTCTGTTTCTTTGTAGAGAAAATCAACACTTTCCCTGAAACAGCTGTTGATCTGGGTACCTTTCAGCTGATCTTTCTGGGGTTTCAAAACACTGCAGGCTGGGATAAAAGATAACGGTGGTGTTTTCTCTTGATTTGAGATGCCCTTTGCAGAAAACGAGGCTACTGCTTCATCTCTTTCTTCACTTAAAACGTATGTTGCGATACCAGAAGAAGTGTTTATCATTTTCATTGTGAACTTGAAAGTTAATTGTATAATGAAGGGATCACCCATGCTTATAATGTGCAGACAGTGCTGCATTTTCTGCATTATTTGCTTGTACAGTTACATGTATAGCATGACTGCATCAAGGAAACACTTAAAGCCACAGAAAGAAATTCCCATTGGTAAAGTGGCGCCTTAGGCTCAATCTGTAGCTGACTGACTGAAAGGGGGGGTGGGAAAAACTGATGGTGGAGGCACTTTCAAGATTGTATCTCCTTGGATCTGTCAATATATGTTCTCATCAGCCACATCAACGGGGCAAAGGCTGTTGTTAAAAGGTGTTCAATTTATAGAGAATGAGGTTGTTTTCCACACAGTAGGAGGATGAAACCAAATTAATAAACGCACACAAAAAAACAGCAAGCTAGGAAGGAGCCTTAAATCCTCTTTTCTTATGTTTTTGTCCACACTGATCCCACAAGCTGAGTTAAACTACTTTGAAAAAACAATTAAGTAAAAACCACTGGACCCTTTTCTTTTAATTTATGTGCAATTTATCTCAAGTGTTATTAAGTTGGGTCTAAATACAGCCTGGAAGTTAAAGCTTGAGTCAATGTCCCATGGTGAAGAAACAAGGCTATTAACAGCATTTACCTCACCTCAGTATCTTCTACAAATTTACCTCTTCCTGGAAATAAATCTGCCTGACATTTCTTCATATACCAGATAGGATTTTGCATTCATCAATGAAGCAAAAAACAGCTTTTACCCTCAGTTTTCTTCACTTTTTAAACTATAATACCCTGCAGTTTTTCTGTGACTCAGACTCTCACATTGTCTGAACCAATATCTGAGATGATTTCACTTTTCTGCCTCTTTTTCATTTATTGCGAGAGAAATTGAGGGTAACCATGTGTGACACTCCTCATGCAAATGCAGTTGCACGCGCCAGAGAATGTTTCATTCATCTGAGAGATGATGAATGTTGCCGTCACTGTGGTTCTGTGATGCTACACTAGAGAGGCTTTAAATAGCAGCAGCATATTGTTGAATGGCATAGTCAAATGATGTGGGTGGGTTTTTTTTCTCTGCGTGTGACAACGTACAAAAATACATTCAATAAAACAGAATGAGTAGTGCATGAGTATGGTAAGTGTGTCTGGTGAAGGACTTGGCACTTCATTTGATTTGACGACATTGTGGCTGGCTTCAAGACAATTATCTGACATCTCAATAAGAGGATGAGATAAAATCATGTCAGGGCTTTAATGTGTTTTCATCATGGATGTCATATAATATTAATTGGGATGTCAAATTTGGGGTGTGACAAGGAGCCGACGGTACATATGAAAAGCTCATTCTTTTAATTTGTATTTTGTCTTTCAGCAAAGCTTAGCACACAATGCTTTGTAAATATAAACAAAATAAAAAGCAACTATTTGAATTAGCTACATCTTCAATATATCTGACACTTTACAAACTTTTTTTGTGATCATTAACCAAGATGATTGTTAAGGACATCAAGTTTGAAGCAGTATCTAAGGCATTTTCATATTTTATAAACAAATATTGAATGTTTGACATTTTTATATTCAATACATACTTCTATACTAGGGGTGGGTAATTAATTGCAGCTCAGATTAAATCGCAATCTGGCATGCTGCAGAACTCTAATTGCAGATAGTGCAACATTTCTTTAGCCTGAAACGTATCAGAATACCAGATATATGTTTTCTGCTCTACACCGCTGCTCAACCAAAGAACCAAACTCTTGAAAACTACCTTTGCTAGTGAAACAATCTAAGTGTTGAAAAGTGGCAAAACAGGAAGAATTAGCAATAAAAATAACCTAAGGGGGTAAAAAAGTGGCAAAGATGGATAACATGGGCAAAATTTGGGAGAAAACTTGGAAAATAGTCAGAAAGTAGTTAAACTTTTCAGAGCCCTGACATTTCTGTTGAAAATATCACTTTTTTATTGATCTTATGTAATGTTTTAATTTTCTGAGACACTTAATTCAAGGTTTTCATGACCTTTAAGCCATAATTATAAATACTTTAAGACATAATTCACTATGTATAATGAGTCTATATAACATTGGTTTCACTCTCTGAAAACAGTGTATTTTTTGCTTTCTTTTAACAAGAATCCTACTTATTTCTCCCATGTCTGTGTTTTTCTTACTTAAAGTGAGAATAATAATTTTAAAGATGTCTTCCCCTTCAATTTAGCAATTGATATCAACAATACATGAGCTGGGAAAACCAAAAATAATCGTAAACTAGATTACTATTGTGATATAGAGAAATATAATCACAATTTGATTTTTTTTTTCCAATCTTTCAGCCCTATTTTATAATGTAGAGTCTTAATTTTTATGATGTTGTTTATTATTTATACTAAATCTCTGGCACCATGGGCCCTTGAGTATCACACTTTCAGTCCCTTGTAAGTGTTACACATATTGCAGAGTTTACAGTAAAGCTACCTTGAACCTTGAAGCTTGAGTTAAAAAGAAAGTCAGGTGTGGGGTGCATATGGCGCAGTGGATCAGGTCATACCCCATGAGGTTCACCCTCAGGTGGGTGAACAGGGTTCGAGTCCAGCCTGTGGACTGTTTCCTGCATGTCACACCCTGCTCCCCCCTCCTTTCTTACACAATCACAACCCTGTCGCATCAAAGGCGAAAAAATGTCAGGTGTTCGATGTGGGTTTGGTCTTTAAGTTCTGCATTCATACAGCAGGAACCCTGGCGTCACTTTAGACCCATTTCTCACTTGTCATTCCCTGCTCTCTCTCCCAGTTCCCAGCCCCACACACTTTCCTGTCCTCTCAGAATAAAGGTGCAAAAGCCCAACACATTTCCAAACATCCTGGGTCAGATTGAGGAACTTTTAGACTTTTCATTGTAGAAAGAGAAAATCAGATTAACTCAACAACTTTGTGGTATGGTGACAGTGGAGAGGGTTTCTGGAGAGCTAGCCAAAAGTCAAGCAAGAATCAGACTGATGGTCCAGACTGAAGCTAAAAAGCTATAGAAAGTGTGAAACAACTGCACAGCTTTTAGAGAGGTGACAAGAAGCCAGAAAACGAGCACAATTCCACTCTTCAGAGAGGAGGTATTATGCTTTTGTAGCTTTTATAATACCCCTCTGTGTCCCTGTAGTGACTTTGCATGATTTACAGTTAAAATAAAAAATCCCAAGTTGTGTCAACTTGGTGTTTTAGTTACTTCAGCTTTTGTCTGAAACATTTTATTTTAGCTACTGTCTCTTTAAGGCTGCCCGCTCAACAAAACCCCTTTTCCTCTGATTGGTCAGATCTCTGTAGGCCTGTTTGAGGTGTTATGAACCAATTAGGAGCTCCTTATTTGATGAACTTACAACCTCAGCACGATTTTTCGAAGATATTTTGCAAACAGAGTGTTTTGATCAGTTTAAAAAAATATTCAGAGATTTCTACCACACATGAGTATATAAAGGTTTAAAAGTCCACATATCTATTATGTACATCCAGCATTGTTACTTTTTACCTATTCATCATCCCCTGTCTTTAAGGAGTGATTAACAACAGAAAAAAGGTTCAAAGGAAGCAAAGCACAAGTAGTGGTTGATTCTGGCAATTTTTTATGAAAGTAGTTACTCTATTACTGCCAAATAAAAACTGAGGTTTAAAGTGAAACCTGGTGTCCCATTTAGGAACAGAGCAGCTCTGAAAATCTCAAAAACTGATAAAGCGTGCAGAAACGTTTGATGGGTGCCACATATTGCACATCCATTATGCAATTTTCCATGCTAACTGCCAGTCTGATGATGAATAAGCCGAGGTTATGTTTAGGTTGGAACTCAGACGCCTGCATCCAGAAATAGCCACAGCAGCTCTGGTGCAACTCTTGTCAGGTGGTGTTATTATGTAAATACATCTCTGTGTGGTGTTTTCTGCTCTCGCTGCAGAAAGGCAGAGATTCTCTTTCTTCTCTGCTGTGATAGAAAGAGGTGTTAGGAGGAGAGAGAGGAGGATTAACTAGATGTAATGCTGTTGTGTTTAATGCTTTACACAACAGGATGAGTTTGTAAGGTGAGAGTTAAGACAGGTTGTTACACCACTTAGAGGTTAGAAAGAGACGAATCGGTATTTTGGAGTTCGACTACAACTGATTTTTTTTTTCCTTTGTGTTGGGAGGAACAAAGAAGTCAGGCAGGTTACGTCATAGTTCTCCCTGCAGACCAGCGGCAGGTGGATTCAAAGAATATAAGCAGTGAGCTGTGGACTCAGCCTGACTGCACCAATCCCTCTGTTTGTGTTAATAGACACCTGACACAGGCTCAATTTCACAGCCAGAACCTCACAACTACTGACAGAGTCATTAACTGTACTGCAAATGGGCTGTTATTAATTTCCTGCAGGACAATGTAATTAATCACACTCAGTCATTAGCTAATTAAGTCTGCTGTATTCTCACCAGCCTAGAATAACAGGAGCTGCAAATAACAGGTATTAACTCTGTCTCTGCTGAGGGTTAATGTAAGAAAAGAAACTCCTGTTTTGTGTCCACACTTAGTGAAATATAGCAGAAAACAGGACTATATCTCTTCACAGAAAGGTTGTAATATCGAGTGTCTTCTTTCTGCAGGCAAATCACAATTGAGGAGGGTGAACAGAGGGCTAAAGAGCTGAGCGTCATGTTCATTGAGACCAGCGCCAAGACAGGTTACAACGTCAAACAGGTGAGATCAAAGAAACATTCATTTACACAAGAAATCCTGTGCCTCCCAGTGTCTTACAGAAACGTTGAGGTGAATTGTCATATTACTAAAAGCGAAGAGTCTTTAAAAAGGTTTTAATACGCCACAAAGCAGCTTAATAGCAAAGTCCTGAAGTTCTGTTGTGTATCCTGGAGATTAAATTAAGATTAAAATTAATTAAGATTATTACCTGAGGATGTGGGGAAAAAAATTTAATTCAAAGTATGTTTGTTCCTGACACTTCTAAGCTTTTGGCTCTAACAACTTTTTTGGTGAATGATCTGACCTCTTTAGGATCTTGTATTGTTTCAAATTTAAACAGATCAGTATCTAAAGCACCTAAAAATACTGTTCTTTTAATGTGTAAAGTCACTGTTTCTTGGCAAAAAACAGTGTTTACTCTGGTTATGTTGGAAAATGTTGAGCTCTTTTTTTCTTCGTGTGATATATGGCAAACTGTGAATGATTAATTACAAAACCGTAAAGTAATTACATTTCTTTTGTTAATTGAGTCCCACGACTACTTTAACCATAAAAAATGAAGAAATGAGCTGTTTGAACACCAATTAAGCTGCCAGCTTTAGCTTATTGCCTGAAAATTAGTCATTTTAAATTCATTTCATAAATCCTGTTACTGATTAGGCAAAAAGCCATTCATAGTTTAGGATTTTGGGATGACTGGCTGTTCTCTATGATTTTTAGGGTAGGGAGTGTGGTGACCTAGAGCCACTCCTTATATCTGCCCCTGTTTTTACTGCATATATATCTGCTCATATCTTTGCACTGCATTTTATTTTTTCCATCTGCAACACCAACTATAGAAGGGTGTTTGAGCAAGAATGTGTGTTGAATTGAAGAAGTTACCGCCTGTTACAGAAGCAACTCATCCCAAGAGAAGAGTTTCATTTGAAGAAAATGGCTTATAATTAACTTTTGCGTAGACTCATCCAGGGTGATTCCACCAAAATATTCTTCAATGTAATCTCACTCTCAAATCCTCAAATTCAGTCCACCCTCCTCTTCTGGTTAGGCTCCCAGTTACACTGAAGTGCTTACATTTGGGCATTAATCTTGCACATTCATTTTTGTAAATGCATACAAAACAAATAAAGGGAGACACACATCTGAAAATTGCTCCAAATCACTACTATTGGCCTTAAACTCCACAGGGAACCTTTGAAAGTCTTTGGCTCTCAGGGAGTAACTCTAATGTTAACACAGGTAAATACAGGGGAGAGCATTCGATTTTCTCAGTGCCACACTGTGCTTTTACTACCACTGCGCAGCATGACATAAGTAGAAAGTAAAATTTGTGGCGTGCAGACACAAAAAAAAGCACTGCTTGCTTCAACAACAGTGATTTGCCTGTGAGCAGATGTTTGTTTGGGAAAACAATGACTGTCTGTTTAGTTAATAAGCAGAGAGATGAAGGGCAGCTGTATTGTGGTCATCAGTGAATGGTGTTTCTGGCAGACGTCTCTCTCAGTTCACAGCAGCCGGACAGAGGAGCTCTTTATTTACCTTACTTTAGGACTTTAGGACTGTGGATTTACAGCAAAACACCAGGACAGAAAAAAAACAAAGATCACTGTGCTGCCTCTAAAGGCTGCAGTGTTCAGCTTATTCGCTGTGTCATCACTGATCAATGCCAGGCTGCGTCAGCAAATTCAAGCTTTCAGGCACACACTTTGTCCAGCTACATACTCCATTTGTAAATCTGCAAGATATGTCAAATTCACCAAGTCATCTAAATCATTGCTCGTTTCACAATATTTCCTTTATACTTACAGTTTCACCTTCTTCTCTCTTGGTATTACACATTCTGTTGAACTGAAATGAATAACACTTGAAACATCAAAAGTAAGGATAGGCTGATATTTTAGGCCGATTTTCACTTTTATTGGCTTTGGCGGATACGCAACTGGGTTTGCCCACATTTTTTCCCTGGCATGATGTACAGACAGGCAGCTTTGTGTTGCTAGGAGACGCTAAAGTCTATGTGCAGACCAGACCTTGCTCCTCCCCTACTTGCAGACTGCGGAGTGAAGCAACTTCAAAACTACATCAAAATATGTTTGATATAGTTGAACAAAGATAAAGCTGTTCCTACTGTTTACTACATATTCTACCTCTCTTTCCCATCTTATTTTTGTTTCAAATGTAGTTCAGTAAATGTTTTGTATTTTAGAATTGAGACCTGTAACATTTGTTATCATTGGGTCATTTCTATGATATAATTTGAGGGAGCATAAGTTGTATCCGCTCCAAATATTAGCCCAAGATCAGCCTGTATCGATCATCAACTAAGGGAAGAGAGTTTTTACCAAGCTATTAATATGTTATGTGTCTAATCTTAGATAGACACATAACTTTTTAAAGTTTCTGTGACAGAGATTTCAAATAATTTAACGACTTGATCTGTTGATTAAAAGAAGTATGGAAGACATTGTTAAAAAAATTAATACTCTTTCATGTACAGGAACAAATCCACAAGAAAACAGAGGCAGTGCTTTGTCTCCAAGGGTGCATCACATTCAACTCACAAACCACAGGTTGAAAACTTTTGAGGTTGCTTCTGTGACATCAACGATTTGTTTCTGATATAGAGTCTTGACCTCAGAGTCGATGGGTTTCATATCAAAAACATCGACGTAAACTAATTTTGTTTGAGTTCAGATGAAACAAAGGGGTGGGCCTTTAGCCTCCTGGCAGACAGGGTGACCACCCATTGGTCAAGTCAGCCATGCCTCTATATTAGCGAAACTTAGAAGTTTGGTAACATAAGTATTATAACAATTTCTAAAACAGTTCACCCCATACAGTGTGTGCCGAAAGAGAGATAGAGTATTCAGGACCTAAATGCTTTTTTAGAAGCTCACAGAAGCTTTTAGTGTCGGAACAGAAACGAAAAATACAATGAATCATCCACCTTTAAATCACTGAAAGAAATGTGAAATAGTTTGATTAAACACAAGTACTGTCTGGGCATTTAACCTGTTACTGTCACTGTTTTCCAGCCCTGGTGTAATGATGAGTGTGAGTTTGCGAGTCAACTTTAAAAAAAAAGCACAAAATGTGAACATGTCTTAATTCGTGTCCTGGTTTCTTTCCTTCAGCTGTTTCGGCGTGTGGCGGCTGCTCTTCCGGGAATGGAAAGTATGCAAGAAACAAGCAAAGAAGGGAGTATCCTTTGACCCATTTACATGAAAAGATGAACATACCCCAGATTCAAAATAACACATGAACAGACTGAGCGCACAGGTAACTCTTCCTCATTTTAATGCCAAGGTGCTGCTCACTTCTAAATGAGTGTAGCTGCAGGAGTGATGTCGACAGACTGGCACCTGTTTAATAAGGTGTCAGCTCCCTGTCCAATTAAGTGTTCAGTCAACGCACCACAGCAGCTGAATGTTTCCGGCCCTGGTGTCTAATGAATCAGGAAGGCCAGCTGAAGGGTCAGAAAGTAGGTGTCTATAGTTTTGTCTGTGGTGGGTGTGCAGGTTTGCTCACTTACACAATGACAGGAGTCTCATCCTGTGCCACTGCAGCACACAAGCAGCTAACAGGCATCTCATATCTGCTGCTGTCAACTCAGGATGTCACACCTACACCTGTGGAAGATGGTTCAGGAGCAGCAGCAAACATTTATTCCTCAGGGAGTTGAATCTATTACACAGATATTCACATTTATGACTGAAAGACAAGCACACACTCAAGAATTTATTTGTTTTGACTACATTTCCAGAGTGATTCTTTGAAATAAAACCAAATTACAGACACAGAAGTGTTTGTATCTCATGTCAGAAGAGATAAATCCAGCAGCTGAGGCAGACTGAGGCTGTAATTTTCATCAGTATCTCAGAGTACCCTCAGGCTGTCTCTGCTCCCCTCAGCTTCTGCAATAATTTTCACATCTGTAAGTACATCAGACTCAGGAAACAATTCTGCTGCCTCCACTTCACTCACACTCCCCTCGATGATTGTTGTATTCTCCACTTAAAGACGCATTTAACGCAGGATTTATAAAAGCACTCGGCTATGATTGGTCTCACTCTCAGAAAAAGCTGTTCAGCTACAAAGACAACGTTCTGATTTGGACCCCTACAGCTCTGAATTTACTTCAATCAAAACACATAAAGGGGTTCATTCACGACTGTTACAGAGCCTGCGCCTGTGGAGCTTCATATTAACTTTTCTCCTTGTTCTGAGAAGAATTTCATTGATATTTTTCTTTCATGGAGGAAAAATAACAAAACTAATCGCAACAAATAAAACAAATTATGAACAAAATGAAACTACACAAACAAACTGGAATAAAAACATCGTCTCTTACACTGAAAATCCATCAGCACAGCAGCGAGCCCCTGAAGGGACATGGAGGATAATCTTTTTGGATCAATTCTGAGAAACTTTCTCCTAACCCAGGAAATAGTGTGATATTCATTATATAGCCTCTCTTTCATGAAGTAGAGCAAAGTAAAAACCAATCATCTGTGGTGTATTTTGTCGACGCACTCAAGTCATGGCCGTCTTTACTGAGCAGCAACGATGAGTGATGCAGCTTAAAGGAAAACTCGTACGGATAAAGTTCCTGTTACTGCTTTCTGTCGACTTTATTCAGGATGTAAAAAATCACTTTTGTGAAGAAAAATATCTGCTGATGACTCTAGGAGGTTGAATCATCAAATACACTGCCCTTTTGACCTGTGTCTTTTACAGGGAAGCTACCTGAATGAGAAATGTTGGTTAGATCTTATAAAACGTCCTTAAGACATGTGTCTTGGACCGGTGATGAAATCTTTGGATTTTTTGAGGTTTTTGAAAAACTATGTGGGGGAAAAAAATTAGTTTCACTCAACTGAGTAATAAACCCTATAGAAGTTGAGCCCAGTGCTAAAGCTGGAGATGTGTTTTGACTATTTTCCGGCAGTGATTGAGCTGATGCCCTGTTTAAATGTAGATGGATACCTTGCTGTCTGTTGTGTCAATCAAAATGTCTGGAGGCATGTCTCTGATTTGCGTGCAATATAATCCAATGACTGTGTATAGAATGGACAGCGTGCTTCCGCCTGTCACCGTTCTATGATTTTGAAGCCAAAAAACCCTGTTTCTCTAGCCGCCATTGTGCAGCCAGAGTTTGCGCAGTAGAGAATTTCCGGTGGAGCCAAGTAAAAAATAAAAATAAAAATATTTATTTCTCCTTCTTCAGAGGGTTAAGTCTCCTTTTGGCTCTTTCCCGAAGTTTCTTATATCCCCGATAAAAAGTACTCACGAACGGCAGCTGCCAACTATCTTATATCGCGGTTTTTAGCGTCCAATAACTAATGAGAAACCAACTTCTCAGAAAAAAAACACCTGAACACCATGCAGCCAAATGACATCATCATACCACCTTAGCGTAAGGATGAGAGAAATGTTTCTATGAGGTATCGTAATTTTTTTAAGTTTTCCCGGCTCATATCTGGAATACATGGGGAGGCGGGGCTTATGACCTATACTGCAGCCAGACACCAGGGGGCGGGGCATCTGCTGGAGGCTTCAGTTTGAGCCGAACGTTGTTACGTCCACTCATTATACAGTCTATGATATAATCCAGTTTGTTTGTAGCACCATAGAAAAGAATACATTGTCGTTCAGCGTCTGTTTGATGAAAAAAAGGTTGAACAATCAAACAATACAGCTCCGTATTGCCATCTACCACCACAGTGGTCAAAAACCGTGTACCCTTGTACCAAACATGAATAGCTCCACCCAAAACATGAATATGGCTTTTACAAACCTTTTTTAATGAAATTTCCTGTTTACAACATCATTTTTTATGGGTAAAGCAGAAAACAGGGTGAGAGTGAGGAGTGACATGTGCAGGGGGGCTGCAGGTCAGAGTTGAGGGTTTGTCTCATGGGGCTCCGCTAAGCTAAACCTGCGCTAATTCAATTTTTCGCTCTGAATCATTTCTAATCCACGCACAGACACAAACAGCACTAAACGTGCAGTGGTAGAGAATGTAAAGTGAGGGAGCTGCACTGTCAGCACGCACATGAGCAGTTGGGGGTTTAGTGCCTTGCTTTAGGGCACTTTGTCAGTGCTGAGGAAATTATTCTGACACCTCTCCAGCTATCAGCCTTATGATCTCATGAGTAAACATTACGTCGACAACACCTCCACATGCTTTAATGCTCTGTTTGATTCAGAGTGAAGGTGAGTGTTGTCACTTCTTGTCATAAAAGAGCTGAAACCGTGAATGAGGTGAGATGAGTGTGAATGGTTCTGGATCAGTTTGATTCCGGATTCTCAGAACTGTGGTGTTTCCTCGCCAACCAGCCTGCACTCATACACGTTAAGTGCAAAAGTGAGAGGGTGTTATTCTGTGTAACTCAGGGGGAAACTAAACAACAGACGGGCAAAATAGCAGAACACATCAATGCTATGAAAAATATTTGTTGCTTTACTCAAAGTTTTTGTTTTCATACATTCATCTTTTATTTCCACTCCATATATGTTGTTTATTGTGCACTTTCTATAACTTTCTATAACAGAATGGTCAAAAAGGGCCCAAGAGTAAGTGCTTAAGCTAAAGAAAAACACAATCATAGCATTGGATTTTTGAGGTTTAGAGCAGAGCAAACCAATTCTATAGAATAAATGTAAAATATGAACATTAACAGACATATGTATAATAACATTTATGAGTATTTTATCTTATTTTGTTAAAAAAAAAAAATTCAAAAGAGGTCTCCGACAGTAGCCCACAGCTACTCCTTCCCTGAGACAAAAACTGAAACTGGAACTAGAGGAGAAAGATATTCAGTTGGTCATGCACAGTGTACAATACAAACGAGGCTAGCACACTGATTTACAAAGGTTAGTGCTCAATACAAGCCTCAAATAATGCTCACACAGTAAAAACAAGACTTTAAATACTCTTCTGAAAGAGTAGAACAAAGGTCCCAACCAACCTTTCTTCTGGTCTGAAAACAGTTCAAAATCAAGTTTGGAAACTGGGATCAGCACTGTGAAAGCCTTTACAGATCAGTGTTTACTTTTGCAAAATTAATTTAAGTTCATAGACACCATTTCTTAACTTTTACCAAACCATATTTGAATTCTACAGATGCAGTTTTTCCATCAGCCTTACTTCGTTTCCAGGATACTGTAAACAAGTGAAGCACTCAGCAAACAAATAAAACAGAACAGTCATACAGTCATACTAGTTACATAGGAAGACTGTTATGGGATTTTTTAATTTGTCAAATTTTGTGAAAAGCATTAATCCGTTTCAGAGGACATCAAACACCACATTAATTACATCATGACAAATGGTAGAGCAGCTCCTTACAAAATTGATTATAAGCTGTTAAAAGCCAAGAGGTAACAAATGACAGTAAATATAAAAGCTAAAGTATAAGACAATCTTGAAAAATGAGTAAAAATGTACTATTCTCTGTTTTGAATTGTGTTTTTAGTCAATTAAAAACAAAATAGTGTGATCTGAAGCAGCTATAGCAGAGAGAGTCATCAGTTTTTATCCCTAGCAGCCTCAGAGTTTCTTAGGAAGTTTGTGAGTTTATGGAGCATGAAACCTGAACACTGTTCCTCGTTTTGGTTCTGACTCTGAAGACAGAGCGGACCACCTGTCACCTGTCTGGATGGTTTTCAGAGGATCAGATATGGATTTCAGCTTTAACAGCTCACCTCTCTAGAAACCATGCGTGGTGTTTTTAAATCTTCTCTCTGAAAAACTAGTCTGTCTGATTTCATATCAGCAGCTTTTAATACTGTCACCGCTCCTCCTCTGACAGCAGCCGTCCTCTGTTTCCTCCTCAGCACACAAAGCCATGCACCATCACTATGGTAACTGTGAGTGAGTTATGAAATTGCTTTTGATCCTAGCTGTGTGCATATAGCTCTGCTGTTAGTCCTTCAGTGTGAGGCTGTCTCACAGATTAACACTGCATCGTTTATCTACTCAAACGTAAACATAACTCAGCCGCTGACCTTGGTGTAGTGAAGGGATACTTACATTTATCTCCTTCTGACTATAACACTCTCATCGTTTACTTCCAGTCATCCAGTGTCTGCAAACTGCTCGGCCCCCGTAATAAACTCAGCGACCTAACAGCCCTCTGAACTGTTCAATTCCCCCTCTGCTTCTTATTTCAGCCATATTTCATTCCTATAAAGCATCACTCACATTTTGCCAATTACCTTTATCTCTCCTCCTGTTTCTTTATTCCCCTCCTAATGAGGATAATGGATGAGGGGGGAGGCCGTGTGAGGTGGAGGTGTGCTGATGGATGGCAGGTGGTGACAGTTTGTCAGCAGCTCTGAGCCTCTGCTGACACCGTCACTTAATGGAGCGGCTCCTCTCTTGTTATTGCTTTGTGAATATTATTGATTTGACTGGGAGCAGGAGCAGAAATAAGGAAAGTGTAGCATACAGATATGAGTGTAACTTTTTCACCTGGTCTTTTCTGTAGTGGTTGTTAAATTTAACAAACCTGTAGCATCAAAATCATCAGATCCAAAAGAAAATGAGTACAAGGAACTATAACTTCCACCAACTGGAAACAATGTGAAGTGAATACATGAGGTATACATGGTCTCCTGACTGGGAATTTGTTTGTTTATAGCAGCTCTCAGTCCAAAAATAAGGATAATTAAAGCTACAAGCAGCGATAAGTGAGCCCTTGCCTTTATGCACCTGTTGGGGCATGTCACAATTGCTTTATGTGCTGAAGTTGTACCTAACTAAAAAGCAGTGCCTGCAGAATGTTTGGCAAGATCTACCTCGACAAAAGGCAATGACTTCCTGTTGCCAGTAGGGGGTGCCACACTTTGTTGGAAAATACATTCACAAACACATGCACCCAAGCTGTGACACTCAACGTGTATGCATTTTAATCCTTATTCAACTCTGCACATTCAGGTTTGAATATCTCCAAAAGTTGTCAACTTTGGCGGCTGTTAGTGTCCAAGCCAGTTGAGTTACGTAAATTCTTTCAATAACTTTTCATCATCAGTTTGGATTGTCCACATAATCAATTTGAAGATGATCTGAAAAAGACTTTTGAGCAAGATTGTGTTGTAATGATTAAAATCAAATAGCCAAAAGTCTTGATCGGAATAGACCTTTTTGTGGGTCCGGTCATGATAGTTATGCACAAAAAATTTCAGGCCTGTAGCTCAAAGCAGCTGGTCGAGTTGATTTTTTTGAACGGGGATTAGCACGATTACAATGCAGTCATAAGATTTCACATTGGACTGAATTTTGTGTCATGATTTTTTGTGACTTAAAGCACAACTTCAAAGCACAGTTTTCAAAATACGAAAGAAATTAAAGCCACAAGCAGCGTTACACGGGCCCTCGCCCATGTGTGGCTGTCCCAGCGCGCTCAGGGGAGCAGATAAAAGGAAGTTGAACTCAGCATCCTTCAGCTTTGAAAACAAGCTGTGAGCCTGTTTTATTAACACGCTGTCCCAACACTGATTGTTCCAGATAATTGTGTAACAATTATTCTGTCGCGTGGTCGAATGTTTATAATAATGTGATGAGGCTGCGCTAACTCCAGAAGTATCTAAGAACCTGTGGAGACAGAATAAGATCTTGACGTGTAAATCAGATCTAAAACATCAGTATTTAGTCTATCCACCAAAAGAACAAGCTATTGACCTGATCTATGAGAGATATAAACAGTTAACCTGTTTTTTTAAATTTCTCTCTCCATTGTGAAATTAGCTGTGTTATGACATGACACCATGTTTTTACAAACAACAACCTGCCTCTTTCATTTTAGTTTTCCTTATTAATCAATATTTTAAAAGGATTTTCGAATTAATTTTTTTGTAATGAAAAAAAGATTTTCAAAAAACAACTCAATAAGTGAAAGGGCTGTGATGTCATAGTGACATCACTGTGACCTCACAAGAAGAAGATGCAGCAGCTGCAAAGATAAGTTCATGTTTTTAAAAAAAAACAGATGAGAGACTCCTTCATGTTGTGCTGTGACATCATCACAGTAAACAGGAGGTCTCTTTGATATTTATCCTCGCCACGAGTAGGGACTCAAATTGGAGTCGGAGATGCCTCTACTTCTCCCCCCGGGCGTTAGGCTCGCCCCCGCACGAGCAACTAAGTCCCCGGGGTGGGCCACTAGACCAAGGGGTCCCTTCCACGACTGGTACTGACCAGTCGAAGGGTCCCCAAGACGTAGGGAGATCCACAACAGGGATACGTTTAACACGTAATCCCTCGCCCACTCTTTCCCCCCTCCCTCTCTCTGTCCTCCCCCTCTCTCCCCCTTCCCCTTCTCTCTCCCTTTCCTTTCTCTCTCAATCCAACCCAACTCAATCCAAAGAAGCTTTAGCAGCATGATAAACATATGTTTTCATTGCTAAAGCAAGTGTGACGAGAACAAAAGTTCACACAGTGAGACAAACTCTAAAGATGTGCAACCAGCATAGATTGCAAAAGGCTTGTCACTGTTTTTGAAACTAATATTAATATTTTACTTTTAACAACCTGCCAAAAGTGGTTTATTACATTCCTGATGATATGACTGTTTTGACACCCCACAAATTTGTGTCCTTTGATAGGAGAGGGAGAGGAAGCTGGCGCTGTCTGCTGCTTCTTTAGACCACAACAAGAGTGATATTTATTATGTCTTTGGATTTTTTCATGTGATATATTTGTTTGTCAGCAAAATATTCACATATTCACTCTTGTGATCTGAGTTTGCACATGACCTCTATGTCTGACAACCTTCCTATCATATTCTGTGTCCACAAAACTAGAGCAGTGGGTGAATTTCCAGCTGCTAAACATGAACAGTTACTGCTCTGTCTTCCAGGTTAGTTAGGGTTGCCAGTTATGCATGATGGCAAAAAAGAAGAGCCCACCTGTCAGGAAAACTAAGATGACATATTAGGGCCACTTAAAAGAAAGATATTTTTTACAAAGTGGCAAATTTGCTAATTTCGAGTTTTGTTTCTGCTGGATTCATATTTGTTGGATTAACACACTCCGTGTCACCAGATCATGAACAAACTTAACAGCCTTATTGGGGTAAACTTTAAACTGGGACTCAGCAACAAGGAGATACTACTAGTTTTAGTCCAGGGTCATCGCATTATTGTAAACAGTTCGCGCCTGGACAGCCACACAGGAGTGAGGGTCCTGTTCCTCGCCGCATGAGGCTTTAATTTTATATACACTTGTGACTTTAAGCACAACTTCAAAGCACAATTTTCAAAATACGAAAGAAATTAAAGCCACAAGCGGCGTTACACGAGCCCTCGCCCATGTGTGGCTGTCCAAGCGCGCTCAGGGGAGCAGATAAAAGGAAGTTAAACTCAGCATCCTTCAGCTATGAAAACAAGCTGTGAGCCTGTTTTATTAACACGCTGTCCCAACACTGATTGTTCCAGATAATTGTGTAACAATTATTCTGTCGTGTGGTCAAATGTTTATAATAATGTGATGAGGCTGCGCTAACTCCAGAAGTATCTAAGAACCTGTGGAGACAGAATAAGATCTTGATGTGTAAATCAGATCTACAACATCAGGCTATTTAGTCTATCCAATATAAGAACAAGCTATTGACCTGATCTATGAGAGATATAAACAGTTAACCTGTTTTTTTTTATTTCTCTCTCCATTGTGAAATTTGCTGTGTTATGACATGACACCATGTTTTTACAAACAACAACCTGCCTCTTTCATTTTAATTTTCCTTATTAATCAATATTTTAAAAGGATTTTTGAATTAATTTTTTTGTAATTAAAAAAAAATTTTCAAAAAACAACTCAATGAGTGAATGGGCTGTGATGTCATAGTGACATCACTGTGACCTCACAAGAAGATGCAGCAGCTGCAAAGATAAGTTCATGTTTTAAAAAAAAACAGATGAGAGACTCTTTCATGTTGTGCTGTGACGTCATCACAGTAAACAGGAGGTCTCTTTGATATTTATCCTCGCCACGAGTAGGGACTCAAATTGGAGTCGGAGATGCCTCTACTTCTCCCCCCGGGCGTTAGGCTCGCCCCCGCACGAGCAACTAAGTCCCCGGGGTGGGCCACTAGACCAAGGGGTCCCTTCCACGACTGGTACTGACCAGTCGAAGGGTCCCCAAGACGTAGGGAGATCCAGAACAGGGACACGTTTAACACGTAATCCCTCGCCCACTCTTTCCCCCCTCCCTCTCTCTGTCCTCCCCCTCTCTCCCCCTTCCCCTTCTCTCTCCCTTTTCTTTCTCTCTCAATCCAACCCAATTCAATCCAAAGAAGCTTTAGCAGCATGATAAACATATGTTTTCATTGCCAAAGCAAGTGTGACGAGAACAAAAGTTCACACAGTGAGACAAACTCTACAGATGTGCAGCCAGCGTAGAATGCAAAAGGCTTGTCACTGTTTTAAAACTAATAGTAATACTTTACTTATAGCAACCTGCCAAAAGTGGTTTATTACATTCCTGATGATATTACTGTTTTGACACCCCACAAATCTGTGTCCTTGGATAGGAGAGGGAGAGGAAGCTGGCACTGTCTGCTGCTTCTTTAGACCACAACAAGAGTGATATTTATTATGTCTTTGGATTTTTCATGTGATATATTTGTTTGTGACTTTAAGCAAAACTTCATAGCACAATTTTCAAAATACGAAAGAAATTAAAGCCACAAGTGGCGTTACACGGGCCCTCGCCCATGTGTGGCTGTCCCAGCGCGCTCAGGGGAGCAGATAAAAGGAAGTTAAACTCAGCATCCTTCAGCTATGAAAACAAGCTGTGAGCCTGTTTTATTAACACGCTGTCCCAACACTGATTGTTCCAGATAATTGTGTAACAATTATTCTGTCGTGTGGTCGAATGTCTAAAATAATGTGATGAGGCTGGGCTAACTCCAGAAGTATCTAAGAACCTGTGGAGACAGAATAAGATCTTGACGTGTAAATCAGATCTACAACATCGGGCTATTTAGTCTATCCAACAAAAGAACAAGCTATTGACCTGATCTATGAGAGAAATAAACAGTTAACCTGTTTTTTTTTATTTCTCTGTCCATTGTGAAATTAGCTGTGCTATGACATGACACCATGTCTTTACAAACAACAACCTGCCTCTTTCATTTTAATTCCCTTATTAATCAATATTTTAAAAGGATTTTAGAATTAATTTTTTTGTAATTAAAAAAAGATTTTCAAAAAACAACTCAATAAGTGAAAGGGCTGTGATGTCATAGTGACATCACTGTGACCTCACAAGAAGATGCAGCAGCTGCAAAGATAAGTTCATGTTTTAAAAAAAAACAGATGAGAGACTCTTTCATGTTGTGCTGTGACATCATCACAGTAAAGTCCTCCAGAGAAACTATAAATAGGAGCGGTGCTGGTCCCTGAGTTTAACCTCAGCCTCTACGGAGATGAAGAGGGGGGCCCGCAATCCGAGCGGGGGCGTGCTCGTTGATTCAGGGGCCCCACCCGGTGATCTGGTTCCCCATGGAAGGTGCTGACCATGACTGGTCAGCTTCCCTGGGGTTCTGGTAGGGAGATCCACAACAGGGATACGTTTAACACGTGATCCCTCGCCCACTCTTTCCCCCCTCCCTCTCTCTGTCCTCCCCCTCTCTCCCCCTTCCCCTTCTCTCTCCCTTTTCTTTCTCTCTCAATCCAACCCAATTCAATCCAAAGAAGCTTTAATGGCATGATAAACATACGTTTTCATTGCCAAAGCAAAAAAGTTCACACAGTGAGACAAACTCTACAGATGTGCAACCAGCATGCATTGCAAAAGGCTTGTCACTGTTTTTGAAACTTATATTAATATTTTACTTTTAACAACCTGCCAAAAGTGGTTTATTACATTCCTGATGATATGACTGTTTTGACACCCCACAAATTTGTGTCCTTTGATAGGAGAGGGAGAGGAAGCTGCTCTGTCTTCCAAGTTAGTTGGGGTTGCCAGTTATGCATGATGGCAAAAAAGAAGAGCCCACCTGTCAGGAAAACTAAGATGACATATTAGGGCCACTTAAAAGAAAGATATTTTTTACAAAGTGGCAAATTTGCTAATTTCGAGTTTTGTTTCTGCTGGATTCATATTTGTTGGATTAACACACTCAGTTTCACCTCATCATGAACCAACTTTACAGCCTTATTGGGGTAAACTTTAAACTGGGACTCAGCAACAAGGAGATACTACTAGTTTTAGTCCAGGGTCATCGCATTATTGTAAACAGCTTGCGCCTGGACAGCCACACAGGAGTGAGGGTCCGTTCCCCGCCGCATGCTGCTTTAATTCTATATACGGGTCAATGACGTGACGTCCCTTTTTTTGTGTCCGAGTGTAATATTTCCTTCCATCATGAATTGAGTATTTCATCACATGTATTTCTTTATTCTAAGAAACCTGTGTTATTTGAACACATCTTTAAACTATTGAAATATAACATGGTTTTTTGTGTTTTGGTTCCTCAAACCCCCAAAATGTCAGGTGGTGCAACCGTCCTGACAAGTATCCACAGTAATTAAACTCTAAAAATTGAATGTCAGTTATTGTAAATGGAAATTAAAAATACAGTGTCATTATTTTATGCTTGAACCTTATTAAATAAAACATTCTTTGCAAATAAAAATAATTTTAAAGCTGTTGAGAAATTTAAAAAACTTTTGTTCCGTAATTTTCACCGTGTCAAATGTCAGCGAGGTGCAACCGTAACATTAGACTTTTATTTTAAAGTGAAGAGAATAAAACAGGAAACAGGAAACTGCATCAGCCAGAGGAGCCCAAATGACATTTGTGACCAAGTGGAAAAGTTTGTAGATTTCTCTGAAATACTGATAAAAAAGGTTTTTTTCACTTCATTGGTGACTGGAACAATTTCCATGTCAGGTGGTACAACCA
>RPOG01006965.1:0-20747 GCA_008086565.1 Thalassoma bifasciatum
GTGTGTGTGTGTGTGTGTGTGTGTGTGTGAGTCTTGTGTTTCCTCCTGGAGTGGATCCAGGCTGCCTCTATGTGCCGTGACCTCCAGCAGCAGCAGCAGCAGCAGCTCATGGATGCAGAAAGTGAACCCTGCTGTAAGAAGTAGGGCTGTATTTTATTTCTGCAACCCCCCCCCCCCTCTCTCTACTCCAAACAAACCCCCTCACTCCCTCTCTGCGTCTGTATACAGCAAACACTATATTAGTTTGGCCTGTGGCTTGGCGTGTTTACTAATAGTCCATCAGGGAGAATTTCCACTTTTAAAAGGACGAATGATCTTTGTTTTCTGATCAGATGGAGCAGAGAGTGAACGTTTCAGCACTTCCTTAGAGTTTAAGTATGAAATCATTGGGTTTAAACACTTAAAAATAACCCCCCCCCCCTTTCCATTAGCTGCACTGATTGCTGCCCTCCAGATGCCCCAGCCCCCACCCCGTCCTGCAGGCTGTGAGTGGAGGGTGGAGGGTGGAGGGGGGGGCTGCATCGAGAGGACAAGCCGTTCTGTAGCTTCGCTGCCAAAGGTACTTTACTGGAGCTCCAGTCCAAGGAACAGAGAAGGGGAGGGGAGGGACAGTTTGAATGTCTGGCGAGATATCAGTGTGTGTGTGTGTATTTGTGTGTGTGTGTGTGCAGCAGAAAATGGGCCAGGAGAGCGACTGATCTTAAGAATTGCTTCACGTCTGCTCCTCTGTGATTGGACGTTTTTCTCCCAGTCGACTCATTCAGTCGTTGCTTTTTTTTACACGTTAACAGAAACATTTCTAACACGACCACCTCCAGGATTTTCGTCTTCACCCTTTCTCACCTCACTCATCGTCCTCCCAGCTGCAAATGTCATTCGTTACAGTCAGCAGTTACCATCAAACAAAGCCTAAGGCCCCGGCAACAAAGGAGAGAAGACAGTGGGCAAACAAACTGGGAGGCAGACTAAATAACTGTGGCTTGTCTGCTGTGTGAGGGAAACTCAACCCAGTGTGTGTGTGTGTGTGTGTGTGTGTGTGTGTAATGAGTCCAGGCCCTGTGTGTGTGTGTGTGTGTGTGTGTGTGTGTGTGTGTGTGTGCTGGTGTTGGCAGTAAACGTGAGAAACAAAAGTGTTTGAGTGGATCCACTGGGTCGCAGCTGTTGCGGGTGTGTAAACTTAATGCAGGTGTCAGTGCTGCTCTTTGTGCTTCTGTGTGTAACTTTAAAAATATGTTTACGTGTGGAAAGATGAGGCAGAGAAACATGGAGCTGTCATGATTATTTACCTCAACACGCCGGCATTAGTACGACGGAGTATTAGGGCCACATTGAGAAAAGAAAATGAGGGGAGGAATTTTTTCCCCCTCTCCCTCACGCAGTCGGTAAAGTCGAAATGTTGAGAATTAAGTCGAAATGTTGAGAATTAAGTCGAAATGTTGAGAATTAAGTCGAAATGTTGAGAATAAAGTTGAAATGTTGAGAATAAAGTTGAAATATAATGTTGAGAATAAAGTCGAAATGTTGAGAATAAAGTTGAAATGTTGAGAATAAAGTTGAAATGTCGAGAATAAAGTCGAAATGTCGAGAATAAAGTTGAAATGTCGGGAATAAAGTTGAAACGTTGAGAATAAAGTTGAAACGTTGAGAATAAAGTTGAAATGTCGGGAATGAAGTCGAAATGTTGAGAATAAAGTAGAAATGTTGAGAATAAAGTTGAAATGTTGAGAATAAAGTTTAAACGTTGAGAATAAAGTTGAAATGTCGGGAATAAAGTCAAAATGTTGAGAATAAAGTAGAAATGTCCAGAATAAAGTCGAAATGTTGAAAATAAAGTAGAAATGTTGAGAATAAAGTTGAAATGTTGAGAATAAAGTTGAAATGTCGAGAATAAAGTTGAAATGTCGAGAATAAAGTTAAAATGTCGAGAATAAAGTCAAAATGTCGAGAATAAAGTTAAAATGTCGAGAATAAAGCTGAAATATACTTTATTCTTGATATTTCAATGTTATTCGATACTGTAAAATTTGGTATCAATCTTACACCAAGTAAATAAAAGGCCAGACTCACTGATATTGATGCTGATATCTAAACTTTTAACACAGTAAAGATTACCTCTTAAACTAATGTTTCTGTTCATGACTGAAAGTAAAGCCTGAGTTTCCATTCAGAAAATCATCATTTGCTTAAGATTTTTTCTACTTTGCTCAAGGACGGTAAATTTGAATATTTAAATAACAGCAATTTATGATATTCTAGAATCAAAGATACAAGTTTGACCCAACAGCTTGCATATATAGGAAAACGAACCATTAAAAAAACAGAAATGTATATTGAGGGTATTAGAAATAAAGGGATAATTTAGGACAGCAGAAAACACAAGCTAAAGGCTAAAACAAAAGATAAAGACGAAAACAGAGCAAAATCTAAAATAAGAGCAGTGGGCTAAAACCTGAGCGAAAAGACGAAACAGGAGCTAAAGGTAAAACAACAGAAGCAAGAGGCTAAAACAGAAGCGAAAGGCTAAAACATGAGCTTGAGGCTAAAATATGAGCTTGAGGCTAAAACAGAAGCTAAAGGCTAAAACATGAGCTAAGGCTAAAACATGAGCTAAAGGCTGAAATATGAGCTTGAGGCTAAAACATGAGCTAAGGGCTAAAACAGAGACTAAAGGCTAAAACATGAGCTTAAGGCTAAAACATGAGCTAAAGGCTAAAACAGGAGCTAAAGGCTAAAATATGAGCTAAAGATTAAAACATGAGCTAAAGGCTAAAACAGGAGCTAAAGGCTAAAACATGAGCTTAAGGCCAAAACATGAGCTTGAGACTAAAGCATAAGCTAAAGGCTAAAACATGAACTTGAGGCTAAAACAGAAGTTAAAGGCTAAAACAGGAGCTAAAGGCTAAAACATGAGCTTAAGGCTAAAACATGAGCCAAAGGCTAAAATATGAGCTTAAGGCTAAAAAAGAAGCTAAAGGCTAAAACATGAGCTTGAGGCTTAAACATGAGCTTGAGGGCTAAAGCAAAAGCTAAAGGCTAAAACATGAGCTATAGGCCAAAGCAGGAGCTAAAGGCTAAAACATGAGCTTAAGGCTAAAACAGAAGCTAAAGGCTAAAACATTTGTTGAGGCTTTAAAGAACTGATTCTTAAAACAGGAGTTATGTCATTGTTACAGGGATGAAACCTCAATCATTTACAGAGACATTAATTCTAGAAAGAAAATGTGTTTGGGGTCGCTGTGGAATTAAGATGTAAAAATGGGGACACGGCCTAAATAAGGTTCTGAAAAACTGGTTTAGATCAATCCACCCACAGATTTCTAGTTTCATCACATTTTTTCTTTTTCTGAGTGTCAGCAGAAAAGAATCGCTCTGAGTTTACTGGTTTATTTATTAGTTTGTTTATTGGTGCGTCCACTCTTTTGTGTCAGGAGTCGAACAGGTTGCAGCAGCTGTCTCACACACACACACACACACACACACACACAGCAGGGGGTCCTCAGAGGTGGATCCCCTCCTGTTGAGCTTATTTTCAGACTCGTCCCTCAGCAGCAGGAGGTCACACCGGTGTGTGGACACCTGAGAGCGAGCGGCTTTAACGGCCTGTTTACAGCCGCTCGCTCTCTGCAGCAGCAGCAGCAGCAGCGTGTGGGGACATCGGGTTCCCATAGGTGCTGGCTGAAACACACACCTGTCTCACACACACACACACACACACAGACTTAAGTGTGTGATGCTGACAGAAGCTGGTTTGACTCTCACATAAATAAAAAAACACTCATCACTCATAACTTTCCTGATTCCTTCATCCATCTTCATGACAGCCAGCGCCGAACCGTGACCACACATCAGCAACGCCAAATATAACGCCTGAGTCATGACTTCACTGCAGATACTGACTCTCTTCAAGTGTGTGTGTGTGTGTGTTAGAGTGTGTGTAGTGCACCCCTATGGAAAACACACACACACACAGGATGCTAATGAGGGTGAACGTCGTACAATCTGATCCTAAAAAAAGAAAAATCCCTGTGAGAAACAAAGTCAGCGCGAAACTCCACCTCACAGTTTGTTGGTGTGTGTGTGTGTGTGTGTGTGTGTGTGTGTGTGTGTGTGTAGGGAGAAGTAACAACTCGACTTTCAACACTTTTAAATTCAAAACATAAAACCCTGCACTAAGATTCACTCAGACTATTAAAGACGTCTCATTTTGAAGACGCCACTCTATCTTTTTAATCCTCCAAACACTTGAAATTCTTATATTTAGATTTAAAAACAGGTGTCAGGTTTATTAAATATTCATTCAGGTGTTGTTTTCTGTGATGAAAAGGTGAAGTGAGAGAGAGGGGACATGTGGGAGAAACCGAGATTCAAGTCTGAGCTTTATCTGACACCTAGTGGTAAAAAAAAATCCTGACTCTGAAACAGTTTCTGCAGCTGAAAAAATGCAAATTACAGTCAAATCAGAGTCAGAGCTGAGTTTTATCACCAACTACATTTACACATATGAGGAATTTGACTGGGAGGCATCACTCTACAGGTGAAGAGGTTGATTTAAACAGGTGAGTGTCATGATTGGGTATAAAAGGAGCATCATCCCCAACACTGCAAAAATGGAAATCTAAGCAAGTCATTCTGTCTTATTTGTAGTAAAAATTGTCTTATTGTTCTTAATTTGAGCCACATTCACCAGACCAGGTCATAAAAATGTCTTATTTCAAGTTTTTTAAAGACAAAAATCAGGTGTAAATTGCTTGTAACAAGTCAAAAAAATCTGCCAATGGGATAAGACGAATTCGCCCTGGAAGTTTCTTGAAATTAGAAAGATGTCTTAAAACAAGAATCTTTTATCTTATCCCATTGGCAGATTTTTTTTGACTTGTTACAAGCAATTGATGCCTCATTTTTGTCTTTAAAAAACTTGAAATAAGACATTTTTATGACCTTGTCTAGTAAATGTGGCTCAAAACAAGAATAGTAAGAGAAATTTTACTGAAAATAAGACATAATGACTTGCTTAGATTTCAGTTTTTGCAGTGAAAAGGCTCGGTCCTTCACCACTTCGTCAACAAATACGTGAGCAAATAGTCCAACAGTTTCAGAACAATGTTTCTCAACTTTGTCCAACTGCAGGAATTGATGGATTTCATCATCTACAGACCATAATATCATCAAAAGATTCAGAGAATCTGGAGAAATCTCTGCACGTAAGCAGCAAGGCCCAAAACCAACATTGAATGGCCGTGACCTTTGACCCCTCAGGCGGCGCTGCATTAAAAACCCACATCATTGTGTAAAGGATATTAGCACGTGGGCTCAGGAACACTTCAGAAAACCATTGTCAGTTAACACAGTTCATCACTACATCTACAAGTGACAGTTCAAACTCTACCATGCAAAGACAAAGTCACACATCAACAACACACAAACGCCGCAGAACTCTTTTTGGAAATCATGGACGTGGTGCTGAAAGGTACAAACAGGTTTTGGAGCAACATCTGCTGCCATCCAAGACACTTTGTCTTTTTCAGGGATGTCCCTGATTATTTCAGCAAAACAATGAAACCAAGACACATTCTGCTCCTGTTACAACAGCGTGGCTCCGTAGTAGAAGAGTGCAGCTAGTGTTGTTCAAAGGTGATGTAACAGTGGGGAACATGCTGATTGAATACAGGTTAAACAGGATGCTTAACCTGCATTTAATTTACTCAGCTCACAGAAAAATTCACTCTAGAAAATAACGAGGATTGGATTCGTTCCAGTGAAGGCGCCAAAATCAGAGTAACCTCCAGATTTAAGGTTTAAGCTGGAATTATATTTGCTGGAAACTCTGCCTCTGGTGTTAATCAGTTTAGTGTTGGAGTCTGTTGCTGCTGTTGTTGTTTTCCAGTTTTAACCTCAGCTGGGATGAAGTATAACCTCTGTGGTTTCCATTAGGTCAAATGTAAAAGGTCAAGAGGGGAACAGATGGCGGCTCGTCCTGACTGAAGCTTGGATGAGTGCACTCTCTCTGCAAGAAAACACATCGGAATGATCTAAAGCAAAGACTGAAATGATTCTCTAACATAAACTGACCAGATTTTGAACACACAGAAAGTCGACCCCTTACACAGCCAAATATTAGAAACTGATTTCACCACTTAAAAATATAGAAAAATGAAAAACTGGCTTTGTAAATAGTGATTTGTACATTTTTTGCCCATATTACGTAAAAAATTGTTATTTCTTATCTTGAAATTTTCACATTATGACCTTAAACAATTGACTTTTTAATTTATAAACAAAGACTTTTTGTCTGAAAGTTTTGACTTCTTTATTTTTTGTAATTTTTTGACCTGTTTAAAAAATTGGACTTTTCTCTCATAATTGACTCTTTACCTTAATATAATGACCTTTTATCTAAACATTTGTTAAAAATCGAATCTTATTTTGTACTATTATCACATAATTTTACCATTATCATCTAAAAATTCTCACTCTTAATCTTAAAATTTGATCTCTTTATTTCAGAATTATGACTTTTTATCTCAAAATCTGATTTTATAATCTCATTATCTGACTTTTTATCTTACGTTTGACTATTTGTCTCACAATTTTGACGTTATAATCTCAAAATTGTGACTTTTAACTATATAAAATCAATGTTTTATGTCAAAATTATGACTTTTTTACCTCCAGACTTTAACTACAAATTTCTGGATCTGACTTTTCTATCTAAAATTTGAATTTTTATTTCAAAATTCTGACTATTTAACTCAAAATTATAACCTCTGATCTCATTATCTGACTATTATCTCATAATTCAACATAATCATCTCAAAATTCTCACTTTTGATTTCGAATTTCTGACTTTTTATCTTAAATTTGACTTTTTGTCTCATAATTTTGACAGTGCCATCTCAAAATTTTGACTTTTTAACCAAAGAAATCAATATTTCCTCCCAAAATTCTTACTCTTTACTTCAAAATTTTAATCAATAATCTCATTACCTGACTTTTTATAAAAAAAATCTGACTTTTTACCTCAAATTCAGACTTTTTATAACAAAATTTTAACGACTTTTCTTATTACCTGACTTTTTCCCCCTAAAGTTTGACTTTTTGTATCATAATTTTAACATTACTTTCTCAGAATTTTCACTTTTAAATAAACAAAATTCCCCCTTTTTCCTCAAAATTCTGAGTTTTTCCTCTCTTATCTTGAGTCTATCTACAAATTTGACATTTCTCTCATAATTTGGACTTTATCGCCCTAAAATTCTGACTATTTAACTCAAAATTATAACTTCTGATCTCATTATCTGAGTTTTTATGGCATAATTGTGGCATTATCATCTCAAAACTTTGACTTTTGAACTAAAAAAATCAACTTTTTATCTCATAATTGTTTCTTTGAGGTCGGTGCATCAGAATATTGTCGGTAGCTCAGTGCAGCTTTTCTTTATTATAATATGAATAGTTTGTGGAACAAGCTGAGGAAAACAAAAATTGGGGGGAATTTTATAAGATCCTTCAAACATAATTTTTGTGGACAGAAAGGATGAAGATTTTTGGGTAAAAGAGCAGCAGCAGGTTTATTTTTGTACCTGTCTCTCCTGGTCGAACACCTTTTCAGGGCCTGTTCCTGCGTCTTTGTTGTCCTACTTTCCCCTCCCTCGTGGGTCCATCATTGTCTTGATATAATTCTACGCTCTTATAGTATTTCAGGGGCGAAACCAGAGGAGGGGAGCTTACAAACGGACAATCTGATTTGATTGAAAACACGATAAATCCCACGCTGGCCCGGGCATTCAATCTCACATCATCAGTGACACGCTGCTGTCCCATAAACCCACTTTTTAATCCTAAAGCCTTTTTTATTTCTGGTCAATGTGCCACCCATCCCCACAAATCCCCCACTGCCTCAGTCTCATCCCGCCCCCCCATCCCTCATCTTTCTGTGTGTGTGTGTGTGTGTGTGTGTGTGTGTGTGTGTGTGTGTGTGTGTGTGTGTGAGGCACAGCTGGCATCATCATCCTGTAACCTGTTCACTTTCGGAGCTTATTTATGATTGCACTTACATGAACCCGGTACCTGGACAAGGTCGAGAGACATTACGCAGAGAGATGTGAGCAGCTGCTGTCGTTCTCATACACGATATTAAGGATTTACATCCTGTTTGGTCCAGTTCTGTTTGCATTCCTGGAGAGAAAGACTTCTTAACCACTTCCTCTCTGCTGCAGACTCTCAGTCTTGGCCAGTTTGCTGCCTTGCAAATTGTGCCAAGGGGGATGATATGAGATTCCAGCTCACAGAGAGGAGGATTATGAGTTTTGTACATCGTGATACTCTCCGCAGCCTGGATGAAAAGCTGTTTTTGACTATTTCCAGAAAACCTGCTGAAGCTTGAGGATAATAATACTCTTTGGAACAATCTCAATCTGCACTGGAGTGAAAAAGTTTTTTTTTCTTCCTTCCTCTCCGTGCTCCCTTCTTCCAGGACCAGACTTCCACTGGCTCTTTGCAAATGCAGCACATGTACAGATGTGTTATCATTTATCATGCAGCAGCAGTCACAGCACTATCATGTGAATAAAACAGTTTAAAGGATATAAAAGAAGAAGTGCGCGCTCTCGGCGAAGCGCAGCATCAGCAGCAGCATCCGATGCGCGTCCCCGCCCCGGTTAGAGGCTGCCCGACATCCCGGGAAGAGGAGTTGGAGCTGCGCGAGTTAAAGTTGGGCTAAAGGGGGGTGAGAGGATGCTGCGGAACAACCTACGATCTAATTAAAAACAGCCTGAGAGGAGAAACGTGTCCTAAAGTGAAGGATGACTTGCAAAATATTGAGCATATGCCTCATATTTTTGGGTTTTCAACATTGCACATCACGTAAGTCTTGTGAAACAGCAATTCTTCATGTCTTATCAGCTCTTAATGAAGTGCTTTATATCTCATATGTGCGTATTTGTGCAGAATTTGAGCCTATATTTGAGAAAGTTGTGCGCTTAAAGGAGAATAAGTGGAATAAAATGTGGTTTGAGGTGTTTGGATCTTTGAAGGGCAACACGTATCGATCAAATCAGGCTGCAGGAAACACAGATGGGTGCATTTTAGAGCTTTTATCCCTCATGTGGTTTCATCTCAGCAGGATTTAGTGAGGTGAAATAAAAAGAAAGTGTCTGAAGCCCGCAGTGGCCCTGCAGAAAGAAGGTGCGCACCGCGTTCCTCGCCGCGCTGAACTGTCTGCATTGCAGTGCCTTCCTTCCCTCCTCAGCCAGCACGCAAGTTTTCTGCAGCGTGCTCCTTTAACTCAACACTTCTCCCCTCAAAATCACGATGCAGCTGCACAGGAGTGATTTGTTCTTTCTGAAAGAATCATCTCCAGAAATCGCGTTAAGAGTGTAACGTCGCTGATGCCGAAAATCCGCTGAGCGCATTTTTCTGAAGCGTCAGGGCTCAGCGTCCTGACCGGGACCAGCCCACTGCAGCACTTTTTTTGGGAAGCCTATGTTCCCATCACCTGTCCGCGAAGCCCTGCACGCGCGTGGAAACTGTCCTGCGTGGTCCATGAGGGCGCGTGAAGGGGGTTTGAGTGCGCAAAGGCAGGGAGGGAGGGAGGGAGGGAGGGAGGGGCTGTGTTTGGGTTAAAAGTGTGTTTGGGGTTTAGGAGCATCATCACTGAGGCTGAATACTGATGAGCTTTACTGCGTGATGACAGGGACCTGATGATTAACCCCATACTGTTACACAGACCACAGTCTAAACCCCCCCTCTAAAGAAGACCCCCCACCCAGAGATCCTGCAGAAAAACCCAAAGATCCTAAAAGTAGCTTCAGAACCCAAAACATTTATTTAAAACTCTCCTTCACTGTTTGAAAGGAGCAGTTTATATAATGGAAAAATGAATAATGTATGGAAGCCCATTTCTGCCAGTGAGAAATATAAAAATGAAAAACTGGCTTAGAGAAGTGTTTATTTTCTGCTTAAATTTAAACACTTTGCGACACAAAGTCAAAGTTATAACACTGAAAAGAGTTAATATTTCCCACAAATAGGTTAAAATTTATGAGATAAAAGGTTTTTTTGTGTCCTGAAATGTTGATGTTTCTAATGGAAATGTTGTCTTTTTATCTAATAATGTTGAGTTTGTGTCTCAAAGTGTTAAAATCTTGGCTAAAAAATTATGACTGAGGCTCATAATGTTGACTTTCCATCACAAAATAATGACTTTTTATCTCCGAGGGTAAATTACTTCATCCCAAAATGTTGATTTGTCTCAAAATTTGGACTTTTTTTACGAGACGTCTTGACTTATAATGTTGACTTTGTCTTATGTTGTTGACTTTACACTTAAAATGTTGCCTTTTATTCTAAGAAAGTTGACTTTTTAAATCTTATAATATTGACTTTTATCTCAAACTGTTGACTTTTTGTCTTAAATGTAAATTATCTGATCCCAAAATGATGACTTTGTCTCAAAATGTTGACTTTTTTTGCTAGAAATGTAAACTATTTAACTTATAATTTTGCCTTTTTGTCTTAAAGTGTTAAAAATTGAGTTTAGAATTATAACTCAATCTCAAATGTTGACTTTTTATCTCAAAATGTTGACTTAACTATTTCTAAATGTTGACTTTTCATCCCACAATCCTGACTTGATAATCAAAAATTTTGACTTTATCTTAAAATGTTTATTTTTTTAAATCTCAAAATGTTGATTTCTTTTAATTTGCATATTTGACTTTTTTCCAATAAGCGTGGCTTGATCTCAAGATTTTTACTCTATTACCTTACAATGTTGACTTTTATCCCTATTTTTTACTTTTCTTTAATCTTAGTTTTTATTTTTTTCAATCTAATTTTGGCCAAAGCGAAAAGAAAAAAAATTAGATTAAAAAAAAAAACTGAGCTGAACCTAATTCTTATTTTATTTTTTTACTATCAGAAATGGGCTTTCACAATAATTCCTTACCACATGCTTCAATTCATGGGGTTTAAATTCAGGGTTGAAAAGTGAGTGGATCCTCTTTGCTCAGCTCTGTTGTTTCAAGTAAAGAGTAAATTTTTGTGTTCTGACACCAACAGGAGTTGTCTTGATGAAATAAGTCGCCTTGTGTTGACTCTTGTCTTTGTTTGGTTGATTTAGATTTGTTAGTTAAAGGTAGAGTCTGCAGGATTTCCTAAACAATAAAATGTCAACTTTTATGGGAATGAAACGTTTCTACATGGAAAGTGACTGTGCAGATTGATGTAAGGGAGTGGGAGGAGCTACAATAGCAGCTGTAACAGAAGAAAGATTGGTAAAATATTTTTAGGATCCCTTATTTACTTGCAGGAAGTCAGGTGTATGGCTCTTGAGTTTCTCCTACGTAGAAACCAGATGCTGCAGGTGCTCACTGGGCTGGTGAGCGTATTCACATAGTGTTTACAAACAGTTACTTAATATTCAAACATTGTTTTGTCTGATAACTTGTTTGTTTTTGATGCCTGTTCAATAGTTTTGTTTATTTGTTTACACACAACATTCAAACTGGGCTCCTCCTTCTTTGTGGCTCAGTGTCAGCGGCTGCACATGCTCACTACCTTTGACTGTAGTTAATAGCATGGCTAACAGTCGTAGCTTCGTAAACACACCATAGACCAGCAGTTTCCAATCTTTTCTATCTTGGGGCCCACTTTTACGTCTCACTAAATGTTTGTGGCCCACCTCTTACCAGCCTCTGACCCGATAAATATAAAGGTTATATAATATATATATTGCCTATTTAGAGCCCAATTTGTAACAAAGTCCTGAAATGTCATAAAAACAGTGCAACAACTACCAGAAATGTAGTAAATGGTTGATAATGTAACAAAAGTGCTGAGCCAGAAATGTTTAAAAATAAGTAATAAAATCCAAAATATAATAAGTCAATGATGAAACAGGTGCTGATAACTTTTCCTTTTTGCTGTTATTACATTTCAGGCTAAACACTGTTTTTTACATTTTAGTTATAATAACATTTTTAAAATTACATTTGGGGTCATTTTAATATTCTTAAGACCATAACTGATGTTCAACATTTTAACATTGTTATGAATATTTGTATCTTTATAAAACAGCTCCTTACAAAATTAATAGTTTTTTGGAAATGATTTGGCGGCCCACTTGCAATTCCTCCACGGCCCACCAGGGGGCCACGACCCACAGGTTGGGAATCACTGCCATAGACGGTAAAAACAGCCCTGCCAGCACCTGCAGAGAAACTCAAGAGCCGTACACCTGACTTCCTGCAGTTAAATGAGATACGCTGCAAATAATGTATCCTTTTTTCTCGGTGTAACGACCGCGATCGGACCCGCTGTGTTTGGCTGGTCACCTCCCATTACCACTACTCCTACTCTACGCCCAGAAATGTCCGGAGTTCACACATAGTCGGGTACTTTTGAAGAAAAATAACCCCACTCATTTATTTTGAAAATACTTTCGTCCATACCTGATCATTAAAAAAAAAATCGTCCATTCGTAACTGGGCTGATTTGATAAAAAAGTGCAGCTCTAAGCAGCCAGACCCATAGGGGGCAGTGTTTTTCAGACATGAGACCAATGCCAGCCAATCAGAATGAATTTCTGTCATTCTGTCTCTTCTGTCAGATTTAAACATTTTATATTGGGATTGATAAAGATTTTTACTATTCAACATAAGTATAAAGATGCATTTAAAGAAATAAGCAGCAAGAAGTGTTTGTATCAGCGTTAAAACTAACACACCTGCAAAAATAAAGCTCTGCATAACATTGTGATGACTGATGACATCTATCACTTTTTTTTTTTTCGGAACTGTTTCGTTTGAGATCCTTAAACTCTGGATACCGGTGTGAACATGACACCATAAAAGCAGAGTTTTCCCAAATCTTCGCTGTGGTTGGAGTTTTCAGAAAAGAGGGCGACTTAAAACTGAGGGTTTTGTGTAGACGACAGGCTTTAAGAATAAAAACCACAGACTCTGACACACGTTTAGAGGCCAATCGATGACAATGAATGTTTGACTTTGTAGGAAAATCCTGCAGACTCCACCTTTAAAGACGCTGCATTAAAGTTTTTAACCCACAGGATTTCAGAACCATCGTCCATTAGCGAAGGCCTTTACACTCGTCTTATTCAACCTCCTCTTGGTGTTTTGTTGCAGACCACACTTTAGCGTTCTAACTGCAGAGTGGATGCTCACAGAGGAAGTATGCCAGACTAAAATAGAGCCTCAGATCCCAGAGCACAATCATCCAGTCTTTGCTGGAAACAGAGGATGTGTTTGTGTGATTGCATATGAAAAAATGTGAAGTTTCATGCTTCGTGCTTTCTGTCAGGGTCAGAAAGCAGTGTGTGAGTGTGTGTGTGAGGGGAATTGTTATCCAGAGGAACAGTTTGTGATTTCCTCTGAGGGAGTGGTCAGACACCACCTGCTGGGACGGACGCCTGCCTGGGCATGAATGATTTATGGATCAGCCCTTTAGGAGCACATGCTGTAGCTCTCTCTGCTGTTTTGGTGCTTTGTGTTTGAAAGTTTGTGCATTTAAACTGACAACTGCAGCTCGTACGTTAGAGAGAGAGAAGAAGAAGAAGAAGGAGGTGGTGGAGGACGAGGAGGAGCCTGTTTTCTGGCTTCTTCTCTTCTGTATGTAAGCAGCAGTAATGATGTGTCAGCCCAGACAGAGCAGCCCACACTTACAGCAGACTGATGATTCAGCACGAGAGCCGCTAGAGCTCCACGCTGCCACGCCGCTCGCTCGCTCGCCACAGACGCTTCATGATAAATGGAGAAAGAGTGGTGTACTCTGTGTGGTGCAATGACAGGAGAGAGGGAGGGAGGGAGGGAAGGGGGGATGCAGGAGCACAAAAAGAGGGTGGAAACCTGGTGACTGGATGCTCCGCGCAGCCTTCAGGTACACTTCAGTTACTGCAACATGACAACGCCCACATGAAGAGAGAGAGCGAGAGAGAGAGAGAGAGGATGGTAATGAGCCAGATTGTGATGTCATGGGATTCAGCGAGATGAAAAGTGGATGAATTTCAGGGATGGAGAGAGAGAGAGAGAGAGAGGATGAAAGCGTGACAGCCGTTAAAGGAGGAGCTGAGTGGCCTGAATTAACCTGCTGCAGCGTCTATCTACATTCAAACCTCTTTAACTTCCAGTTGAGGAATTCAAACAAGTCGATTCACATTAAAGCCATTTGCAGCAAATGAGCTTGAAGCTGCAGCACAGAGCTTCCAAATATTTTCCTTTTCAGGAGTCGCTCAGCTGCAGTTTTGCACACTGAATGAAAAGGATGAGGAGAAAAATCCTCGCGTGGAAAAAGGCAGAAAGTCAAGGTCACGTTTCTCTTGCTCAGCACATTTCCTCTGCTTGAGCGAGCGACGTGTCCTTGCACCAAAGGTAACACAGTCATGTGTGAGTGGATTATTCACAGCAGCAGAAAACAGTGCATCTCTGCTCTGTGACAGCTGACACACAGTGAAGGAGGGAGGAGGTGAAAGCTTTGTTCGCTGTGATCTCTGTGTCTCCTGCTCCCTGAATAAAAAGTTATTTTGGATTTAGTACACGCAGTTCTCTTCCTCCATCTGCAGCCTCTCTCTGCTCTGTGACCTCTGATCGTAAAAACAGGGATTACAATGACACAACGACTGTTTACGAGTAAACAGCTCCAAGTGTTTAAGGAGGATTACGCTCATCGCAGAGGAGAACCTGGAGGTCAGAGAGGAGCAGATTTCATTCACGACAACACCTTAAAAGGAACCCTGGCTGCCAGAAGGTGTTCAGTGTTTTTACCAGCTACATAAGAGCGATAATAAAATCTCTCAAAATATCTTAGTTTGTATAAAATTGAAAAAAATATTTCCACCTGTAGGCCGCCATTGTTGTTTACGCCGCAATAACGTCTGGGTAGTGAGGTCATATGGTTGCACCGGGCTGGATCTCATACAGGATCATATAAGTCCTGGAGCGGACTTCAGTGGTTTCCAGAGGAAGTTTTGTGGGTTTGTGTTGGAAAATAGTCGGCACAGCATTTGGCTTTAGTCTCCGTTTATAATGACCCACACCTGTCAGCTCTTTCATCAGCATGGGCCGGCTAAATGCAGCAAATGCTTCTGGGGAGAAGTGGCCAGAACATAGCCGCGGCTCCATGGGAAGTTGTTTACGCCCACAAGCCATTTCCCACAACTTCCTTCTTTTCTTGTCTTTTGGGAAGCTGTGCAGACCATAGACTGTATAATGAGTGGACGCAATGACGTTCGGCTCAAACTGAAGCCTCCAGCAGATGCTCCCGGGGGACCACAGACCGACGTCATATCCAGTATTCGGGGCGGGGGACCACAGACCGACGTCATATCCAGTATTCGGGGCGGGGGACCACAGACCGACGTCATATCCAGTATTCGGGGCGGAGGGGTACATAAGGTCTATACTCGGCCCTTTTGAATTTTTTATTACGATACCTGGTAGAAACGTTTCTCTCATCCTTACGCTACGGTAGTATGATGATGTCATCTGGCTGCATGGTTTTCAGGTGTTTTTTTTTCTAAGAAGTTAGTTTCAGTAATCAATAACCTGCAATTTTTGGCACTATATTCAAAGCAAAATGCTATCAACTGTCGACGGCAAGCACTCATCAAAAATAGCCCCTATATTCTTTGAAGTCCTTTCTCGGTTTTCCTCTGATTTGGAAGACTTCTTCTTCTTTATTTATAAAAATAAAGAGAATTTTACTTGGCTCCACCGGAAATTCTCTACTGCACAGACTCTGGCTGCACAATGGCAGCTAGAGAAACGGGTTTTTTGGCTTCAAAATCGTAGAACGGTGACAGGCGGAGCCACGCTGTTTCTTCTATATACAGTCAATGGAGTTGACTGTGATTCAAGAAATATATACATGGATGAAATGATTGACTAAATTGGAATTTTCTGACTATTTTTTGATAGGTCGAGCTGTACAGGGTCAAAGGTCAAAGGATCAATGCGGAAGAAACTGAACTCAAAACAGAAAAATTCTCAGATAAAATTTACAGAAACGAGACTTAAACTCACTCACTCATGTAAACACAGGTGTTAGTTTGTAATTCTATAAAAAGGAGTCTAAAGAATAATTTTTTGTCCCTATTTGACTGGTGTAATGGATCTAAAGCATCTTATTTTTGTTTCTGTCTGATTTGATTTACAAACAAAACTCGGACGTTTTTGTTTTGAGGCCGATCGATGTGAAATGTGGCGGCTGAATTAAAGAGCATACTTTGTCACTTAAAATGAGACAGTGTTTCTCTTGCAGCTGGAGGTGAGGGCATCGAGCGTTTATCCTCAGCTCTGACAGGCCAGATTAGAGAGAATTATGGTCACTTTTATTAGCCCAGGGCTGGAGAGCGAGCTCGAGCAGATGGGTGACGATGGGTCCTATCAGTCTCACACACTCTCTCAGAGTTACAGAGACTTTGTTTCTGCAGAATATTAACCGAAATATTCACATGCACCTCTGTAACTGTGCAGGCTCTGACAGGAATAAAGATGCTGCAGGATGATGCAAGCGTCTCAGTCTCAGCCAGATTCACCTCAGTTTGATTCTGAAGCCAAATGTTGTGCAACAACAACAACAGTTGAACTCTGGAGCTGTTAGTCAGATTTTCACTGCTTCATTAATGAGTTATGTTCATATTAACCCTTTAATTACCTCCTTAATTTAGTGGTTTAACTAATTTTGAGTTATCGTAGTTCAATAAGAAGAGTCAAAAACTTAACTCAAACTGATTTAACCATCTCTACAACTTGGTAGAAGTTTGCTGTGGATCTTGAGCTACAACTTTCTTTGTTGCACATCCACAGTCCAGTTGTTGAGATGACATATTGAAGGCAAACAAATGTGCCTTTGTCTTGCACTAATTCTTCAAGTTTTGCACAGTACACTGCAAAAACTGAAATCTTACCAAGTCATTTTGTCTAATTTGTCGTAAAATTTGTCTCATTATTCTTGACATTAGCTTCATTATACTAATAAGTCCAGGAAAATGTCTTATTTCAAGTTTTCTAAAGACAAAAATGAGGTTTGAATTGCTTGTAAATACCACAAATAGTAAGAAAAAGTCACATAAAATCCAAAGCAATTACTCATAAATATCCAGGGCATTGGACAGTTTTGATTTTTTTAAGCATATCACAGAATATTAAGCAATGTTATTTCAAGATATTGCATGAAACAAGGAAAAACTGCAGTTTAAAATTTTATTTTGACTAAAGGGTGATAACTGATAATTCTCATATTCCCTTTTTTACTTGTGATTGAATTTTACACTGCAAAAAAATGAAAAGTAAACAGGTCATAATGTCATATTTGTTGTAAAAATTGTCTTATTTTTCTTGATTTGAGCCACATTCACCAGAGCAGGTCATAAAAATGTCTTATGATACGTTTTTTAAAGACAAAAATGAGGTCTGAATTGCTTGTTACAAGTCAAAATAAAATCTGCCAATGGGATGAGAAAAAAGTTTCGTGTATTAAAACATCTTTCTAATTTCAAGAAACTTTTTCCTTATCCCATTGGTTGATTTTTTTGACTTGTTACAAGCAATTTACACCTCATTTTTGTCTTTAAAAAACTTAGAATAAGACGTTTTCATGACCTGGTCTGGTGAATGTGGCTCAAATCAAGAACAATAAGACAATTTTTACTACAAATAAGACAGAATGACTTGCTCAGATTTCAGTTTTTGCATTGTAGCATTCAATCTCAAGTAAAAGTTAATGTGAGAATTATTAGTTATTGCACTTTTGTCAGGATGAAGATTTAAAATAGCAGTTTATCCTTGTTTCATGCAATATTGTGAAATATATTTTGTCACATACTTAGAGAAATCAAAACTGTTCAATGTCCTGGATATTTATGAGTTATTACTTTATTTCTAAAGCAGCATGTGCATTACTTTTTTCCAACTATTTGTGGTATTTGTATGAAATTTAATTACCACTAAGTGACACTTGAGCCACTGGGTAGAGGTCGACGTTTAAAAACTGAAAGATTGTGATAATTATTCACCCTCAACAACCAGAAACGCTAAAAAAATGTCTTTATTCCTTTTTGTTTTGGTGGTGTAATTGACTGTTTGGTGCATGAATCTGTGAACATTCATGTTTATTTTGGTTTTACTTCCTGCAGTGATGTCAGATGTTTTCTGTGAAGCTTCGTGTAAATGAAATTGCTGCTTTGATGTGAGTGGCGTCCGACCTTTGACCTCCGTGTCTTCTTCTTTTTCTTCTCGTCACTGCAGAGGAATGTGTTGATCCGCTGATCTCTGGACTCTACGCCTCCTCTTTTCTGGCTTCGTCCAGATACAACTTCCTCTACTCTGCAAACTTTGCCAAATTGTACGGTAAGTTCCCAAAGCGCAGCGTGAGTTTCTCCATTATCTAACGACGTTGAGCTCTGCAGAGGTGAAAGCAGAAAAAAAGGAAAGAAGACTTAAAACACTCCCAAAAAATCAAACCTAAGCTAATGTTTTTGTCTCATTTTTAGTAAAAAAAGTCTTTATATGAGCTGTATTAACCAAACCCGTCAATAAAAATGTCTTATTTCAAGGTATTTAAAGACAAAAATGATGTCTGAATAACTTGTGACAAGGAAAAAAGAATCTGCCGATGTGACGTGCAAATTTTTTTACCACGTTTGCAGATTTTTTTTACTCGTTACAAGCAATTCTGACATATTTTTGATCTTAAATACCTTGAAATAAGAGATTTTTCTGGACTTGTCAGTTGAATATGGCTCATAGTAATAGTAAAAAGACAATTCTGACTAAAAACAAGACATTAGCACTGACTTTTATTTCAGTTTTTAATAATAATAATAATAAGAATAAGAATGATAATCATACATTTGTTTTGTATGGAGCTTTTCAAAATTCTTGGACACTTTATAGATTAAAAGACACATTAAAATCCAACAAACGAACAAAACACAGCACAGAATAAAACAATAAAGCAGCGACATGATCAGCTGTTCAACTCATTTCTACAAAGATGAGTTTTTGCAGACTTTTTGCACTGGTCTTGTTATCACTTACATTACAATATAACTGAAAAACAGACTAAATTTAATTGTTTATCCTCATTATTTACAAGTCAAAGCAATAATATAGACACAAGGCTGTGGATTCACAGCTACAACAGAAAAATAAATGTTAAATTCAAGCAAACAGGCGGCCAAATGTGCATAAATTCTTCCAATTAAAGGAGCTTTAACATGAAGCAGCTGGGGGGTTATTTGAGGTCAAAACAAAAAGACTTGCACACACACTCAGGCTGTGACAGTGAACATGTGTGTGCAGTTTGTTCCTGATCCAACTTTGCACAAAAGAGCTATTCAGGTTTTGCATGTTTCCCCCCAAAAAATGTCAAATATAATCGCCAACTCTGGCCACTGAGTTACGAGAAATCCTTTTATAACTTTTCATCATCATCAATGTGTCTTTTATTCACATGTACAATTTGAAGATGATCTGAACAAAACAAAATGTGAGACTGCATTGTTGAATAATGTTCCATCTCTGACATGTTTTTCCCAATCCTCCCATTTGGATTTCCCAGTAAAACTAAATACTTTTATAAAACTCTTGGCATGATAGATGTGCACAAAATATCTCATGCAAATAAGAGTATGTAGAAAAATAATCCCAAACTTTTCTGCCTGTGACCCCCACTACACTAAGGTAACACTTTAGATTAGGGAACACATATTCACTATTAACTAGGTGCTTATTAACATGCATATAAGTCGCTTACTAGCCCCTAATTATTATTTATTAAGCATTAACCCCTTATTCTACCTCTATTGCATCATGAATGCAGACTTTTCCATATATTAACTCCTAATTATTTTTTATTGACTACAAATTAATAAATATATGTTCCCTAATCTAAAGTGTTACCAAAATGTTTTATTTTGAAGAATCTTCAAGAAGAACAATAAGCAAACAGAGTCAGAAAAAATGGAAACTTTGCAACCAATACAAACTTTTAAATCACCAATTTATCTTCTTTTACATTTTCAAAAAGGAGTAAAAAGAAGTTAAATGGATTAATTTCCACCCCTTCTCCAATTTTAATTTATACAGATACATCAAACTTTTGTCTATATTTATATATTTTAACATACATATACAGATACATCATACACCTACACACATATATACACTACTGTAGAATTTAATATAAGTTTTTTTTCCATTGTCACCATTTATTAATGCAGTATAATACAAATAAGTCAGATCCCCTAACCACTAATAAACAGTTTTTCTGGTGCAGATATTACTCAAAGTGATGAGAATTCAGGTTATAATGAAGAACTGCATGAAAAGAATCCTCCTAGTTTATTAGAAGATGCAGATTTCATTGTTACTTTGCTAAAAATAGAACCACAGCCTCATAGTGAATCAGTGTTATCGGTGATTTACAGAGAGATAAACGCTCGCCGCTGTCTGGTTGTGTAATTTTCTTGCACATCATGATCTCATCCTTGTTTTTACACCCACACAAATATCACCCCCCTCCCCCCTCCCCTCTCCCCTCTCCCTCCTCCAGGCAGCAGCGGCTGGTCCCCCTCCCCCAGAGACCGACAGCCATGGCTGCAGGTGGACCTGGGCAGGAAGTACCGTCTGCAGGCCATCGCCACCCAGGGGACCTTCAACTCCTACGACTGGGTCACCAAGTACACGCTGCTGTACGGCGACCGCCCGGACTCCTGGACGCCGTACATCATG
>RPOG01006967.1:0-20739 GCA_008086565.1 Thalassoma bifasciatum
TGGAAATCTTTCCGAAGAAACCGGTGAACTTAAAGTAATTCTGCTAACGAGGGAGAAGTTTCGAGCAGCAGTCTCTGTTGCACAGAAAAGAAAAATGGAAAATCAATCTTGCAGTGCAATCGAATTGAAAAGTAGCCGCAAGAGCAGCAAATTGGGACCATTAGCTGACCTTTGGAAATTAATTTCACAGACACGTCAGATGTACACTGAAAGGAGCTCTTAATATAAGCTCTGCTGCCACGTGTGCAGACTTTCAGATGGAAAAATACACTTTAGAGAGAATTGAACTCCTTCACTTTGTTTCACCTGCCTGCCTTCACAGGACACCTTGATAAATTGCCCCTGAAATAATCTCCTGCGGGTCCTCGTGTCATGCTGTTGGCAAACAATCACCAAACCTCATTAGCATTGTGTATTGACATCAGTGTAAATCTCAGCTGAGAGCATTAGCATGCTGTGGAGTATTGATGTCCTTGTAAATCAACATGGGTGGTAAATACAGCAGGTAGGACAAGGACTCTGAGCACGACTCACTTCCACAGGTGTTCGGGGAAATACAGCAGGGAGAGGATGAGGCGCTGAGCTGGAGAGATGATTTTTTTAGAGGCCTTTCGGTGCAGAAAAACAACAGCTTTGGTGGTTTACAAGCCTCAAATGATCAGTTTTAGGAGGATTTTCTGCTCTACAGGAGAAAGTAGTTTTGGTTCTGAAATAAAAGCAGAGTTTAACACCAGAGTTTGCCAGACACAAGGGTCACAGTTTGTTCGATTTAACCTCTAAACCAGTGGTTCCCAACCTTTTCCAACTCAGGGCCCACTTTTATCTCTCAATAATTTTTGCAACCCACCTCCAACCCAATAAGTACAGACGTTTTAAAATGCCTCATTAGAATCTATTTTGTAACAATGACCCAAAATTTAATAAAACCCAAAATGTAATAACTGGTCGACAATGTAACAGATTCTGAGCCCAAAACAAAATAACTTTTTGCCAAGAAAGTAACAACTTGTTACAGTTTTTGGTTTTTAATACATTCTTTTTGTTAAGTTTTGGGCTCAGGTTACATATTTGACAATTTAATGTATTTCGTGTTTTATATTTATAACATATTTTTTTATTACATATTGGGTCATTGTTACGTTTCGGGTAATGTTACCTATTGGCCACTAACACACCTTTTCACTTTTAAAGAAAATAAATAAATAAATAGCTGAACATTTTTAATACCCTGGCCAAGTTTGTAACTGAGTTTTAACATTTAAAACATTCTGTTAATTTGCATCTTTCCTTATTTATTTGTTTCTTGTATCTTTATATAATTACACTTCACTAAAATCATACAATTTTGGAAATTATTTGGCAGCCAACTTGCAATACCTTCACGGCCCACCAGGAGGCCATGACCCACAGGTTAGGAATCACTGCACTAAACCTTATTCAAGATGGTTGAACAGATGCTGAAAAATTGGACTCATTTCAAGAGTTAATTGTTCCTGTGGTCCAATGTGTTCTGACGTTTTGTAGTTATCATGCAAATCAGACTAATGATTTTTGGGGAAAGGATAAAATGTATTGCATTAAACCACCTGACCAGTAGAGGGCAGTAAGAAGTCAAATCACAGCAGAGATTGACCGGTGTTCTTTCTCAAAGAGCGACAGTATTCATTGTCCTGAGTTGGACTGATACTGAACAATCGGATTTCATTTCCAACTGATACCAAATCCATTATAATGATGCTAATTTTGCTGCTAGATTTAGTCAACAACTGAACAATTTTTTTGTTTTGTGCAGTTTCAATGAAAAAGTCACAACATACCAGGGCAGCTGGTGGTGATTTATGTCACTCATGTCAAAAACTTCAAAACAAAATCCCCTTGAGAAAACAGTGACTTTAAAGTGAAACTTGAACTGAACCTAATATAAAAAAAAGTGACTGTAGTGGCGTGTATAAGCCACAAAGAACTGCCTGCATGGCAACTTGATTCCAAACGAGAATGATGAGAGTTGTTTCTTGTTTTCTGAACTTTTATTGACGAGGTTTTGACAACAAATACGTCACACGGTAGAAAAACTATCTGCTCTCACTCCTTAGAGGCATCACACACGAATATAAGGGGAGGCATTGAGAGGGAGGAGCCTAATTTACATAGAAAGAGCTTTACCCCAGCAATTACAGGGTGGCTTATAAAATATATGATCACAGTGAATTAGACAATGAATCCAGACATAAATTTAAGACTAACTTAAATAACACAATGGCTCTAACAGTGACAAACATCCAGAAAAGAAAAAAAACAGGAAAAAAGTAAATTAAAAACCAACACAGCCTCTAAAGTTGACAGTGGAAAAGATTATTTTACAAAAATGAAACTGACGCCTGGCGAGCTGATTGTTGTTCCGTTGCTGAGATGCATTAAAATAAGAACATTAGGGAAAACAGAGATGTACAGTGGGGATGAAAAGCTTTATCTGGTACACACCTGGTGCAGATTAGTGACAAAATGCAGTGCAGTAATCTTACGTCATGCTGATAATTTGTTTTTGATATTGGATCTCATAGGTTTCAATTCAATTCACGTCAAGTTTGGATGCCAGAGGAACAACACATCACTTTGCACAGAGGAGATCAAGCAGGACAGGAAGTGAGGCAATGAAACCACATTAAAAAATACACTGACTTTCAAAATAAACTGCAACAACATCAAATTGGGTTTATCTTAACTACAACAACAAACCGACATCACTCAATGATGTTCATTTTCTCTTAATATATAGAATCCAATTGAACTGCTTAGTGGAAATGGGGCGAAAGGTACCATGAAACAACTATAAAGTACCTGAAAACTACCTTAAAATGACCTTCACAAATACAGAAAAAGAAGCAGATACTTTGGGGTACCATGACAACCTAGACCAGTGGTTCCCAAAGTGGAGGTCAGGACCCTTTGGGGGGTCGCGAGACATTGATAGGGGGTCGTGGAATGTGTCCCAAAATCGAAAACTATGAACAATTCCACATTTCATCCATTATTGTAAGAATAAAAGCAAAAATAAGGGTTAAAGATAATATAAAATTATGCAAACAGAGAATGTTTTATCTGTTTTTCACATTTCTTTGTTGAAGTTTGATGCAGTGAACACAGAGAAGTGCACATTAGTTGGTAAATTTCCTACTGATCAGTTAAATTAAGTATCCTCAGGGTTTTTTTTGTTTGTTTTTGTCTCTTTTTGGATTGGCCCATTAGTGTTGTACCACAGCAGGGGGTCGCCAGTCTCTAAAGCTGCCATTTTGGGGGTCACAGGCTGAAAAGTTTGGGAACCCCTGACCTAGACTACACTGCCCTCACATGTTTTGGAGGAGTATTGCAGAGTGAAGTGGACACATCAATACAGAAATTTGTAAGACTCAACTGCGTCTGACAGTTTGCCATTAACATTTTAGTTTTACCAAGTCTTGTTTATGCAAAAAAGACACTCCATCATCAGAGTTTTAATAACAGTGATGTATTTTTAGCTTGTCAGTGCCTCGCCTTAATGAAAAATGAAATGACGTGTGAGGGGACTCGTTGCTCTCTGAACACATACCTGTGGGAAACCAGGTAGAAGGTATGAGGATTAAATCTAATCCTGGTTAATCAGTTCTGATTATTAAGAGTCATTACCGGCTGCTGCGCTGCATAAAATCAGAATTCATGACCTCAGCTCTGAGAAGAAATAAACTCAGGGACAAGTTGATGACAGCTGTGAGGTGAGATCGGCTGTAGTGACATTTAAAATGATTGATGACAAAAGGGTTTGAAGCAACTAAAGGTTGCCACGCTCGATACAGCCAAAAGCTTTTGATACATCTAAATGAGCTGCAAGTGGAGTTCTGGTCATAAAACAACAACTTTATATAGTCTAGAGTATTTTCTCACAAGGAACCTCTGCCAAGACTTGGTGCTTCACCGTGAACTAAACTCCAACTTTTCTGTCAAAGAAATTTATTTCTGGTGATGCCAGTGAAAAAGAGTACATATAAATAGTAGAATTTGCAGCTTCCCCCGATTGAATCCTAAAAACTCTCAGGGTTGTTAAAGTAGCTGAATTGATAAAGTAGGCCCTGAAAGCTTTGTCCATCCGACTGATGAATATGTGAGCGAAATGAGCAAAATGCCCGCACTAATTCACACGGCAGATGTCTTCTTTTGCAATCAAACTCTTCATTAGTTATGCTTGTTGAATGAAGTGATTTTGATTCTGTTGCGTGCTCCTCTGGGCTCAGGGCCCGGGGCAGCTGCACTCATTACAACACACACACACACACACTCTCACACACACCTGCCCATCCGCCTTTCCAATTTCACTGGAATCCCCAAATTTGCTCTGAAAGCCGGAGTCCTCTCCCCAGGAATTTACATTTTCCACAAATGTGCTGCTCATCAGACAAGAGAAACTAGGGTCTGAACTAGAGGGGGCCCTGCATTTCCTTGCAGCAAATGCTCAATATCTAAATGCTCAGCCATGACCCTTACCTTAACATCTGCATTGCTCCACTGGAGAAGCACTCTTTAATCCTCTCAGGCTCAAATTAAGTTTAAGTAACAGGAAAAATCTGATATTTGTGGAAAACTATCATATGGAGCAGTAATATACAATTCTGACTTTTTTTTTTTCGAGAGTCCTTCACATGCAATGCATTCTGGGATGTTGCATATTGAAACAAAGCCAACCCTGGGGAAACACCAAGAGGAGATAAAATCTGCTTATTGGCATGAACTGTATCTATATATATTCAGGATTCATCTTATGCAGTTTTGGTTTCAAGTTAATGGAAACCAAGGAGGCAGCCATGTTGGAAGTGGCACAGCTCTGGCATTTAGTCGGAAAGTGGGGAACTGTTTGTTGCTAATGCACAACTAAGTCCTGCAGTGGTACTTCTGAGTAAAAAAGGCTCATAAAATATGGATGTGGAGTAATTAGGTAACAAGCATTTAGCTGTTGCAAATACTAATCAAATCAAATACGACCATTAGTTTACCTTTCTAAATGGGGAGAAAAAATGGTAGTGGAAACACTCTCATGAGGTGGTTTATCATAAGTTTTGATGTTGAGGTTTATCACAAAAGTGCAATGGAATCACCTTTTTCAACAAAATGTATCATCAAATGTGATTAATGGACGCCTCTGTGAATTCCTCAGCCATGATCCTCTCCCAGAAGTCTCTAGTACGTTGCTGCCATAGACTGTATAATGAGTGGACGTAACGACGTTCGGCTCAAACTGAAGCCTCCAGCAGATGCCCCGCCCCCTGGTGTCTGGCTGCAGTATAGGTCATAAGTCCCACCTCCCCATGTATTCCAGATATGAGCTGGGAAAACTTTAGAAAATTACGATACCTTGTAGAAACGTCTCTCTTATCTTTACACTAAGGTAGTATGACGATGTCATTTGGCTGCATGGTGTTTGGGTGTTTTTTTTCTGAGAAGTTAGTTTCTCATTAGTTATTGGACGTTAAAAAACGCGATATAAGTTTCGTTTTACGATCGTTGACAGCTGCCGTTCGTGAGTAGTTTTTACCGGGGATAAAAGAAACTTCGGGAAAGAGAGCCAAAAGGAGACTAAACCTTCTGAAGAAGAAGAAATAAATATTTTTATTTCTCTTTTTTACTTGGCTCCACCAGAAATTCTCTACTGTGCAGACTCCTGCTGCACAACGGCGGCTAGAGAAACTGTTTTTTTTTGGCTTCAAAAATGTAGAACGGTGACAGTCGGAAGCACCCTGTCCATTCTATATACAGTCAATGGTTGCCGCACATACTGACTCTGGCGTTCATTTTCAGCAGGTTTGCCCTCTACTGGTCAGATAGTGAAGTGCAAGTATATTTTTCTTCCATATGTCACTGATTAGCATAATTACGAGATTACAAGCCGAGGAACAGCCAATGTGCACGATGCCCTGTTTCATTAGATAAGGAAAAAGACTACATGAGGGAGGAAGAGGGGGAAAAAAGCAAATACTAGACCAGGCTCTTGTGGGGTGGGGGGTGTAAGAATGCTCCCAGGTCTTCAAGCGCTGTCAAGAACTGGGTCCCAGGAGCCATTAAACTCCTTGAACTGGTTCAAGATGAGGCTTCAAACCTGCCCTGGAAATGAAAAAAGTGATGAAGGTGTATTTGTCAACATCCAGCAATTTGGAAACAGCTTCCATATGATGTGTTTTCAGTGAGTGAGGAGAAAATTTCCTTACTTTTTTTTTAGAAAATGACACTAAACTGCATTCTTGAAATGTTTATAAAGTTGTTTCTCACTTTTTTTTGTTGAATTTATGTTGATCGTGTTTCAGAATCAGAATCAGAATACTTTACTGAGCCCCTAGGGGAAATTGCTTTTTTAGTGTACAGTTCCTCTCGTTCAGAAAGTGTTAGAAATATAAGAAAGTACAAGTATAAGCACAAGTAAGCATAAGCATGTTTTCCTCTACAGTCAATGTTCAAACGCTTCTCTGCAGCACCAACAGAAAGCAGAATGATTCTACCTGTAACATGATTTCCTTTATTCATGGATCTAACTTCTGCTGACTCGGCATAAGACTTCTTCCCTGTTTTTCCAGGCTCCACATCATCCTGCTCTACACCACGCTGAAAATGAACAACTGACATTTCCCACAACATTTCTGCTCCCGAGGCTAAAAAGTGTTGAAGTTAGGTCAAAAAAAAAAAAAAAAAAGCTAATGACAAAGCAGTTGTATTATGGTAGTAAACAGCACCATGATGAATCACCTCGGCGCTGGATGTTTCTTTAAATTGGAACATCTTTTGAAAACATGAAGAGAATAAATTAAAGGTCGTCATCGCTGAATGGATGAAGCGAGCGGCTGCGGCAGAGAAAGAAGTGCACAGTCAGATCTATGTCTTTCAAAAAGTGCTGATGATCCTGGTGTCAACAGGTTTGTGTAGTTAGTTTTTTAAACTCTGGATTTTGCAGTGGATTCAGAAACATCAGCATTTCAGATCTGAAAACATGATTGGATAGTTTTGACTGCTGACTGGAAGCTGAAGCTGAATTTCACCAGATTTGTCTCTGCTTTGTCACAGCACCTCACATTTCAAGTCTTAATTCTGGTCAATGTCTTAAAGAGGGGTATTTTTTTTTTCCCGATACTTAATTCTGTCCCACTGGTGCCCCTGTAGTATCTTGCCATGATTTACAGCACAAAAATAATCCCCTTTTTTCTTTCACTGGTGTCTTAAAATCTCTTATTTCAGCCTCTGTCTGAAATGTGTCGTTTCAGTCGCTGTCTCTTTAAGGCTCCCCGCTCCACAAACTCTGATTGGTTATTCCCTTTGAGGCCTGTTTTAAATTAATTTTAAATTAATTAAAAAATAATAATTTAAGCTGACCCCTATGAATGATTTTCAGCCTGATTTGGGGTTTGCTGTTACAGATTATTTTTCAAAATAAGAGTCCAAGCATGTTTGATTTTAAAATTCTGATTGGACTGCCACCGACTGACCACCTCGCAAAAGAAAGGAACAATAAGAAAAGCAGACTAGGAGGTGTCATCAACTATATGTTGCGTAATAGATATGATAAATTATATCATTAAAACATTCCTTATGTATTCTCATATATTGTTCCTGGTATTGATTTTAGGTTAGATTTGGTTACTTTTATTGTGAATATTAGACGAAGCAAAAGAAACCCCAAAACAACAAAGTGACAACACAAGTAAACACATTGTTTTTTTAATGTTTTGAAGATGTTTCCAACATATTCACATAAATTTAGCTTTTACTTTTGTGATATATGGTATCAGAGAAAAACAAAAAAGCAAAAATTCTGATTTTATTGTGCTAAGGATATTATCAGAGGTGCATAAATTGATGCGATAACAGACAGATATTTGTCAAAGTGATAACAGGATATTGTTTTGGAATCATTAAAATGTCTTTAATGGCGGGAAGATGCTATTAATTCATATAAAACATACACAATTTAGCAATAATTTGCAATAATAACAACAATAGTGATGTAAAAATAAGTTTGTTTGTTTTGTTAAAAATGCTATTTGTCCAAATAAGATGTTTGAGGGGATTCTTGAATCTAATATTAGAACTGTCAGTATAGTTAATGCTCCTTTATGGAGTAATTTAAGTTCAGTTGTGTTTGCGAGCCAAAAGTAAAAAATGTTTACTTGATTTTTTAACACACCTCTAATGTGTCATCATTTTGTTCAATTTTTCTACCGTTTATTGTTATGATGACTCTTGATGTTATTCAGCGTCCTTCACTAATCGTTCAATATCCACCAGGTTTTACTGGAAACATGCAAAAGCACAGAGTAAGTTCCCACTTTGCTTTGGGCTGCTGCTGGGGAACTTTAATGAGAGCGACCGTGCTAAGTGCTTTCTGTGCCTGATTATGAGTAAGGCTTGTATGAACGTTGTTGCCAGGGTTTAGAGCCTGTTGAAGCTCTTTTCCTGAACAAATTGTAAAAGGAAATTATTATTCCTGGCACAGAACAAGACATCCTTCAGAAGCCAGAGAGCTGTTATGTATAGGATTCATTTAGTTCTCCACATCAGCACTTTCTTCCTGTTTCTCACATTTAACAGACCTGTGCAGGGAGGGATGCACGGCGAAATGAGAGATGTTATCCTCCCTGCGAGCGCCACGAGGAGAGCGAGCGAGTTCAACTTGTTTTAAGGAAAGAACAAAAGAATCAATTGTTGGAGAATTTGTGTTTCTTTTCGCGCAAGAAGTGCACACCTCTGCACAATCCCGCTGATCTGAAAACGTATCCGAGCTGTGGAGTTTGTGGATGGTGTTTATTGTTCGTCTTGTATAATGCATTAGCGGAGGCTGCAGGAGACGAGGAGACCTGCTGCTCCGACAGTGGCCCAGACAAGAGGCATTAAAAATAGATAAAAGGTTATGAGATGGATGGTGGTGTTAACATGAGAATTGTAGTAAAATCTCCCATCATCCTGCTGCAGAAACTCTGCGTACACGGCTTAAGTATTCAATTCCAGTGGCGTTGTTTGTCTAACCTTGAAAGTTTATCTTGTTATGGTCGACCTTAAGGTAACCAATATATTTCACTAACAGGTGTTTGGTTACTTTTCTGACATCTGTTCAGCACACTGGTGAGTTAAACTTTGGCTTTGGAACAAACGTGTAAGACATACAAATAATATCCAAGAAAACAATCCATATGTACATGATGTCATAATTTCACTTCGTGGTTTTCATAGCTGGAGGAATTCAACTTAACTCAACTCATCACAAAACGAACTTGATCGTCAGATCACAAGCAAAGGGAGGGCAAAAAAAGAGTCTGTAACTATAACTGTACAGAAAATGTATGAGACGTGAAAAACACACAAATAATGAGCATCAAAAAGGCGATTGGATAAACTGGCAGCAAAACATCCATAAAGCCCAACAACAACTTGCTTATCATCAACTTTTTAGCAGTTGCTCCGGCCAATTAACCACTTTGCTACATGTCGATTTGGCAGTTTTAACCATAGACTTAAAAAAAAAGACTTGAACACAATGCAGCTAAATAGCATCTTCATATCACCACAGCGTAAGGATGTGAGAAACATTTCTATGAGGCGTAATCATTTTTTCATTGTACCACCTCTTATCAGGAAGTTACAATGAGTTTATACTGCAGCCAGCCACCAGGGGGAGCAGTTTTTGTTATGACCTCAGTTAGAGCCAACTGTCATGGTGTCTACTGATTATACAGTCAATAGTTTTGACATCAGATAAAAAATAACTTTGCCATTCCTCCAGGTCTGAGATCAACAGTGGTTTCTGTTCCGTGGGTATGAACATATCAAGATTAATTTGGGGGTCAGCGTCTTGCTCAAGGGCATTTCAGCAAGCTGGGATCAAAACCTTGACCTTCTGATTGAGTGACCGAGACTCAACCACAGAGTCACATTTGCTCCTGACAACAGACTGATACTAAATCAAAACCAGCAGATAGAAGGGATGCGTGTCCAATCATGGAACCTTAACAGCTCTGATACTTTAAGCTCAATGTCCACTGATGATGTATTTCTCAAGTTTTTTTTTTTTTTTTTACCAAGTTCAAAAAATTTACAAAATTAGGGAAAGAAACTTTTTCCTGATCTGGAGTGAGTACCTCTCTCTCATCATCAAGAATCTGAAAACATCCATGCAGCATATACCTGTATAGGTAAGTGAACACAAATTAATTAACTATTCACTCACATATGTAGGTATATATATGATCCTTCTTTTTCTATTTTCTATTATTATCAGGCCATAGATGATATCTGTCATAGGAATTTCTTTGACTGCAATTATCAGCCATTACCTTTAATTTGGGTCTAATACATTCAGTCAGAACAGTTTAGAAAATATCTTGTCTTTGATTCAACTGTATTGTATTTGATCTAAGTGTATTGGTTCTGTCCTGTTGACTAGAAGTATTTATCTTTTTTTTTTTTTCTTTTATCAGTCGTGCAGAAAAGTGATTGGTTGGAGCCACAAGAAGGTCCATGATTGAAACGTCGTAGTAACATTTTTCTCTGGGCGTTGGCCAGTGTGCAGGATTGTTTTTCTCTTCAGTTAGACTTAATTGTCTATGTCCAACTTACCTGCCTGAGAAATAGATATGCAAAGAATTTTGCTGTTGCTTATTTTTATATAGAAAAGAAAAAACAAAGAAGAAACTACAATGAAACAAATACAAAAAAGGAAACAAGAAAATCACACAGAAAGCCATTTTTTTGGCCTGGAAGTTGATTTTTTTTTTTTTTCATCCTTTAGGTTCTTCCATATTTATATTCTTTACTGTCTTCTTCTGGCTTAAGTACACACACATCTACATGAACCATTCATCCTATTTTAAACATTAATTATCTTTTACCAACATGTAAAACTTGAACAATGTGTTTATGTAATCCTGTTGTAAAATACACTTTATAAACTAATGGACTTTGTTTTTTTCAACCCTTACATTTTTTAATCAAGTCTTTGTTGTTCAACAAAAGAGCGAAGAAATTGAATATCTCCGTGTTAAAAGGTTTAAATTTTTCCAATAAATGAGCCAAAGGCACCAAGGGATAAAGTCTCTCCTTTAAAAAAAACAGCTTTTGTGATCGTGTCCTCACATAGCGTGACTGGATACTCCTGTGAAAACGGCCTAAATAGATGTGTGACTACTCCTCCTCCTTTTTATCCCCTCTGCCGGCCGAGGGGAACTGATGGAGACATGTCGAGGGTCCAGAACCACAGGTGTTTTGGAGGTAGCGCGTAATGAATGGCTTCCAGCAGAATGTTAATCATGATTAACGAGTGGGAGCAGCCGGGAGGCCGCGCCGCCTGACGGTGGAGGAAACCGACCAGGCGAGGCGAACGCCGGCCTCAGCATAAAGTGCTCACAGAGAGGAGCACCGTGGGGGGGTGGGGAGGGTTGTCCAGCCAAGTGTGAATATGTTGATGCCCTCCTGCATGTGAGAAATCATACACAGTCTCTTTATGGGGGGAATAAATATGTTTCCAACTGGGGCAGCAATATGGTGCTATGAATTATACAAACAGACGCTCCTGAAGTCGACTTCAAAACATCTTATTCAACATTATCCAATCCAAATTCACATACAAAGCACATTAAAAAACAACAAAAGGCTGACACCAAAATAAAAAGAGAGAGTCATCCAAGCTTTAATGTCTATGAGACAGTCCAGGAGTGGGGAAAAAGATGGTGGAATCTCTGCTTTTTATGGGTAAATGAAGCTGCAAAATCGTCAGTATAGAAATTAAATGTCATGTTTTTTTGAAGATAGACCCTGGGAGGGAATATTTATAAAGACAAAAAAAGAATAAGAAAAAAATCCTTGAAAGTAGAAAGACATCTTAATACAAGAAACTTTTTATCCCATTGGCAGAATTTTTTTTGACTTGTTACAAGCAATTCAGACCTAATTTTTATCTTTAAAAATTGGAAAATAAGACCTTTTTATGATTTGGTCGGGTGAATGTGGCTGAAGTGAAGGAAAATAAGACAGATTTTACTAAAAATGACATAAAATGACTTGCTTTGTAGGACCTAAACCATTCAAGGATAAGAGCTTTGATCCCTCACATTAATCAACTGAACACAGATTGCAGTGCAAGCTTTCCCTTGCTTATTTTGCTCGTTTGTGCTAATATTTTTAAAGCCTGTGGTCAAAGGTCACTCAAAATGTAAAAAAGAGGCAGAGGAAATTTCAGTCACTGAGATTTGGCAGGGATATGATGCATGTAATAATTAAATCTGTTGCCAAATATGCTGATCAGTGCTGACATATGCAGAGAAGTAAGTTGAGTACAGAGAAGATAATGTTTTTTGTTTGTGGGAATGAATTTTTATTACCTGTATTAACTGGTTCAGGCATAATTTTTGGTTCTTACTGGTTTAAGAACGTACATTTTAGGGTGGGACCAAAAATACAAAACTTTAAAATACATTTCCTGTTCAGAACGCATAAGAGCTAAATGATAAATGATTAAAAACCTTCCAAAGTTTTGTGGAGAGCCTAAAATCCAGATTGTTTCTGCCTCAGAATGTTTTCAATAGGCCAAAAACAACTTTCTCCAAAGTTTCAGAAAGGAAATGAGAGAAGACTGAGGCATTCAAGAGTTGGTTTTCTAATAGAAGGTGCATTACAGTGTGTTTAAAATGAGATGGGACAATACCAGATACAAGGCTTCTGTTGATAAATGCCAAAATGTGGGAACCAATGATCCCAAAAAAACCTCTTTCAAAGGGTGAGAAGGGACAAAATCTGTGCGACAGGCTGACAGTTTAAGGTAATTAACCATATTTTAAAGTAAGAAGAGTGATACTGGCTCTAACTGGTCAGAAACAGCAGATCAGGGTCAAACAGAGGGAGCGAGGTTTGTGTCCTAATTGAGTCAATTTTTTGGAGGAAAAATATATAGATCTAGGGAACATACTTACAGCTTATCAGCTTCCACAGCAAACTTCTTGCCATGTAATAACTCTAAAGCTCGTGTTGGATCTATTTGTTATCGGACCTTTGTGCTCAGACCAATCCTTATCTGCAGCAGCAGCACGGTGGAAAAGGGCAGATTGTGTTGTCCTTGCTCTATAAGAGAAATAATCCCCTCTGCACGCTCGGAAAAGTTGTTTACATGGCGCTGAAGCCACTTCAACTAAATTGAGTTTCACTTCACAAAAGGAAACAAACGCTGAGAGAAAAAATAACCACATGACCTCCAATAAAAAAATGTGCATCTCAGAGGACAGGAAAGTGATTATGTATGGCTGTCGTTTCTTTCATGTTTTTAAACTGAGCAATTCATATCTGCTCCATCTGAGGTTGTTTGAAGTTTATGTTGTTGAATATTTTATTCAGCCAAAAGGACAAACTGATGTACAGGAAGGTTTTGAAAAGAGCTGAGGCCCCTCGACATGAAGAGAAAACCGAGGTTTGAAATCCGGAACGATCAGTAAAAAGCCCCTGATTGAAAACTTAATTAAATATGACGCAGTCGCTACGCACAGAGGGATGTTTTAGTTTACATGCACCACAGAGCAACGACCTCTCAACGTTTCCAAAAGCATCTGCAACACCCAGCAAGCTCCACAAGTTCCTGTTACCTGAACTTTTCAGCCTCATTATCACAGCATTTTACACAACATGGACAAAAGAGCAGAGAGAGAAACTGGATGAAAGATGCCGATATACCAGTTATTATAAAGGGTACAATAACACAGCGAACCCATGGATCAATGCATAACTTGTTTGTTGTCAGTTTTCAGTTTGATTTTAATGTCCAGGCTGTTAGAGTATTGTTTTGGTATTTCAGGTAAAATTTTCAGACAAACAAACAGAAAAAGGTTAGGAAGAACAAAATACAATTTCATTAATGTCAAAACTATTTATTTCACTTTTAAACAAACAATCCTTTTATACAGATTCCACTTCATAAAATCATTTAAATTGACACATACAGTGCTCAGCATAAATGAGCACACCCCCTTTGAAAAGTAAGATTTTAATCAATATCTCAATGAACGCAAGAACAATTCCCAAAATTTTGACAAAACTGAGTTTCATGGAACATTTGTTTCACTCACAACATGAAAGTAAGATTGATAATATAACTAAGATGAAAAAAGTCATCTGTTTTACTCAAAATAGCTGATGCAAAAATGAATACACCCCATAACAAATTACGACATCTAGTATTTTGTGTGACCTCCATGACTTTTGAGGACAGCACCAAGTCTTCTAGGCATGGAATGAACAAGTTGGCAACAAACTGCAACATTTATCTTCTTCCATTCTTCAAAAACAACCTCTTTTAGAGCCTAGATGCTGGATGGAGAGTGATGTCTCTTTAGAATTCCCCATAGGTGTCCAATTGGGTTCAGATCAGGAGACATACTAGGCCACTGAATCTCTTTCACCCTGTTCCTCTTGAGAAATGCAGCAGTGGCCTTAAAAGTGTGTTTTGGATCATTGTCATGTTGGAAAAGTGCACGAAGGCCAAAGGCACAGAGTGATGGGAGCACCTTCTCTTTCAATATGGAGCTGTATATCTGTGAATTCCTGATACCATGAATGAAATGCAGCTCCCCAACCCCAGCAGCACTCATGCAGCCCCACATAAGGACACTGCCACCACCACCACAACGTTTGACTGTCGGCACCATGCACTTTTCTTTGAACTCCTCACCTTTGCAACGCCGCACAATTTTGAAGCCATCGGTCCCAAAAAGATTTAGTCTTGGATAAATTTGTTAGGAAAAGTACTTTTGGTGCGTGCAAATTCACAAATCTTGTTTGCGATCAATGGCCCACATTTGAGGGAGTATTTTGTAGTACAGTGTCATATGGAGTATTTTGATTCTGATGAGAAAGTAAAGGTTTTCTGACAAATCTGTTGGGGTATACTCATTTATGCTCAGCACTGTATATGTATGTGTATGTGTGTTTATTTACATATATCTTATCTGATAATTCAAACAATTTAAAGCAACTACGAACTAATTGTCAAGATGATTACTGAGTGAATACTTCAAATGTAAGTCTTTAGCCTTGTTTCCACCAAGCAGTCTGGTACGGATCAGTACAGTTTGGTACGGGTCAGATCAGTAAATCCTGATCCTGTGCGCGTTTCCACAGCCAACCGTACCCTGCTTGATGGGCCGGATGGGGGTGACGTCACTGCAGCGCTACCAGCACTACACAGTATACCCCAAAAATAAATGCAAGAAGAAGAAATTAGTGGCATTGTAAACAAAGAGCAACAATGGAGGACATCCAGCAACTCTTCTACTCTGTGATCAGCATGTGGCTCTTTATTCCATAAAAAAATGAAGCTTTGTTTCAGGAAAGGCTGTGTGCAAGGGTTGTGTGTCCTTCTTTATTACCGCTGTCGCACAGGAAGTCACCAATCTTTTGACCAATCAACGTACCGCAGTGATTATAGCCCCACCCCTGGGTCCGGTTTGGTACGGCTTGGCATCCTGACGGAAGGGTACTGAAAAGTGGAGCGGTACGGGTCGCCTATTACCTGTCCCGGTTTTAGTCTATGGAAACGCCACAAAATGCCGTACCGAGACGAACCGATCCGATCCACTTGGTGGAAACGAGGCTTTTTAGGACTCACCCCCTGCTGGCCATGCTAAAAAAATGCAGGTTTGACTTAATTGCATCTACCACTAAGTGCAAAGTGTCTGTAAATAAACATTTAATGTATTTCTCATGTAAAGCAGCTGACTGTCTTATACTCTGAATGTGTTTCCCTCCTCTCACAGTTGCAGAGTTGTGATGGACTTTTAAAGCTGTTTCCTCCTCTGAACGACTTCAACAGTCTGCCAATGATACTTCACTCCTGATGTGGGACATTAGATCAAAATTGAAAAGTTTTTTTTTTTGTTCCTCACATAGAACAAGAGATGTATTTTGGAAGGAAACCCATTCAAACTCAACGACGGCGGCTGCATGTTAAAACCAAACAGTGAATGAAATGAGACAATATTTCTGCTCTGTTGTGCGAATCGAGCTCCCAGAGGCATCCATGCGTTGTTTATTTTCCCCTTCATAGGAGGCCTGAGGGACGACCAAATTACCTCCTCGCCCGTCAGCAGGCTGCTATAATAGCTCTGAGTATTGTCCGTATGGTGGCAGTAAACATGGACGCCAGAGCGTGTGCTGCTGTAGGCGGGAGTGACAGGTGCTCATGCTAATCAAGTGGGTGAGAATGTGTATGTGTGTGTGTGTGTGTGTGTGTGCACTTCCTCTGAATGTTAGTGTGAAGGTATTCCTGTGTGGGCCACATTTCCTCTATATCAAACTTTAACGTCTGTGTGTGGAGGAAAAAGCACGGTCACGCCAAAGAGAGCGCTGCATCTCCATGCTGAATAGCAGAGGGGTCAAAGGTCAGATGGCTTCTTCATGCAGCTGCCAATCTCATCGACTTGTCTCTGCTGTCAGATCGCACATTAACCCTCTGACCTCTCTGCGTCTACAGCTTTCCGTGAGCGTGTTGGAGTGGACGTTTGTCATCTTTACAGATCCCTCCTCTTTAAGGGAAACAGGTGAACATTTATGGACGTTTAGAGCTCATTAAAAACACATAAAATGAGGCGTGTGAGACAAAATCTATACCTGAGACGAATGACCAGCTGGCTTTAGGCTTCATACTTAATTATTATCTGGCTGTGTTAAGTACTCAGCTCTGATTGGTCCAAACCCCACAGCAATGACGGTTAAGTCCCAAGGGAAACTGAGACGCCATTGACATTTGACCTGGCACATTTCAGCTTCTCCTGTTGACACTGTGGCAGAAATGCTGGTTATTGACAGTTAGCCAGCTCACATCACATCTGAGTAGCTCTCTTATTTCAGACGCTAAAATCCATGAAATGAACGTAAGTATAAGGGTCAATGACGTGACGTCCCTTTTTTTGTGTCCGAGTGCAATATTTCCTTCCATCATGAATTGAGTCTTTCATCACATGTATTTCTTTATTCTATGAAACCTGTCTTATTTGAACACATCTTTAAACTATTAAAAGATAACGTGTTTTTTTGTGTTTTGGTTCCTCAAACCCCCAAAATGTCAGGTGGTGCAAACGTCCTGACAAGTATCCACAGTAATTAAACTCTAAAAATTGAATGTCAATTATTGTTAATTGAAATTAGAAATACAGTGGCATTATTTTATGCTTGAACCTTTTTTTAAATAAAACATTCTTTGCAAATAAAAAGAATTTTAAAGCTGTTGAGAAATTTAAAAAACTTTTGTCCCGTAATTTTCACCTTGTCAAATGTCAGGGTGGTGCAACCGTAACATTAGACTTTTATTTTAAAGTGAAGAGAATAAAACAGGAAACAGGAAACTGCATCAGCCAGAGGAGCCCAAATGACATTTGTGACCAAGTGGAAAAGTTTGTAGATTTCTCTGAAATATTGATAAAAAAGGTTTTTTCACTTCATTGGTGACTGGAACAATTTCCATGTCAGGTGGTACAACCAATGTAATAATGTGAAATGTTATTTTAACATCAAATTATTTATCTTATTCACAAATAAAATAAATAAAACACACAAAATGAAAATGTATGAGTCACCACAGACACTTGAGAGATACTTGCCAATAATTTCACACAGAAAAAATAACAGGAACATATAAATATATTTTCATATATTTGGTTGCACCACCTGACATTTTTGGGTGCTCAAATTAAAAATACTAGAAAATACTAGAAAATAATGAACCTAAAAACTTTGAAATGTTGGTCAACTACTGAAATCTGTTAGAAAACATAAGTCTTCACTCAGCAATATGTTTTTTATCCATTTTCAAAGAACTTTTTAAAAATACGTTTTTAAACCCTCATTTTGTCATTGACCCATAAACCACAGTATCATCTGTATATGGGATAATTTGGAAATGCTACTTATGTATGTTAAGCTGGCCCACATTTACAACCCTAACCAAAATCTGCTTCAGAACACAGAGACTACGTCCATGTTTTACACAGTCTATGGTCCGGTTGTGTCACTGTCATAACGTGATGCATATTCGTACTATAGGACCAGATGTAACGTTCCTATCGATTAAAGTATTTTCACACAGATGTCACTAAACACAAATTAAACTTTGCATCTTAAGTGTGACATCACTGGAAATTGACCCCAATGTAACTACGGTTCATTCTTGCCCCATGTCATCTTCTTGGAAACAATCTTACGACAGAAACTGTTTCGCAGAGAGCGTTTTTTTTTTATCATGGAAGAATGAGAAAGTTGGATTTAAATGTGTAGTGACCCCGACAGCAGAGTCGTGGCGTGCAGCAGGAATTTGTGGCGTGTCTCTCTGTGGTGAGTCAGCGTACCTCTGCATGTCTTTTGGTGTGTCCCTGTCCGTCCCGTCTGTCTCCCTGCCTGTTTGCCCTCCCTAATTATCCCCCAGGGACAATAAAGATTGACTGAACTGAACTCTGCAGTCTGTGAATGACTGATTGGCTGTCGGTTGTCAGGGTAACGCGGCCCCGACTGTATACGAACCTGTCGACCTTCGCAGCTGTCTGTCTGTCTGTCTGAGTCTGTCAAACTGTCTGCCCCACTCCTTTAGCTTCAGTGTCGCTCTGTCGCTCCTCCATTCACCCAACTAAACACCTCCTTACTGCCTGTCTGTCTACGTCTTCGGCTCCATCTCCAGCTTCTTCTTCAGCCCCTCCGGCACTTTCTGTTCATATTTAATTCACAAACTGCGGGGTTCTTTCACGGCCGACATTTGAATTTGTTTTCTTTTTATCACAGGCCATCTGAGAGAGAGTGGGAGTGGGAGAAAAATGATTAATCACAAGCCAGAACTTCTATTCCTGAATGGAGATCCGAACAAAAAAAAAAAAAAAAAAAAAAAACAGCCTTCCAGCTTATCGCGGCTGATGGCAGATCTGAGATTGGGAGGTTTGGAAAATTACATTTCCACTGGTAGCTTGGACCAGCCAGAAATCTTGGTGAATGAAAAGAAATTCTGTTTCCGCTGTGGTTGGTACACAAGCTGAAAAATAACGTGTCCAACTCTGTCAGCCTCTGAGCCTTGTTCTGACATGAAGTGAATGTTTCATCATTCAGCTGTTTTTATAACTTAAAACACGGTGCAGTACATCAGATTATTTCAGTATTTAAAGGAGTATTCCACGTTCTTTGCTCTGGCTGTCGTTAATAGTTTCTAGCCTGGTTTAAACTTCTGTATTGACGCAGGCACTACACACTTCATGGTCCTGCGTCATGATACTCAACTCTAAGCTGTGTGACTTCTACACTTGTTTCATGTCTCTGGGAAACACTGGCAACTCTGAAAGTACAATACCCAATAGAAGTTGATAATATTGTTGTTAGTCATTCAAATCTTTTCTACAGAGATGATCAGAAAGGAGATGTGTTGCTTTTAAATTGTAAAGCATCTTTGAGTTTTGAAAAGCGCTATACAAATAAAATGTATTATTATTATTATTATTATTATTATTATTATTATTATTATTATTAATAAATCTAGTTACAAATTTACAGATTGAATTACACATTTATGGATCTAGTTATACATTTGTAAATACTTTTGCTACAATACTGGCCCCATAAGGGACTTTCTTTGGATTTTGATGCTTATTGTCTGCAGTAGCTTTATTAAAAATCCTGATGCTGAGTCTGAATCCTCAGTTTTGCTTTAAACGTGTATATTTTTGCCATAAAATTTAGCTTTGGCGTTTAGAATCAAAACATAGTGACGTGTTGAGGCAGCCACTGTTACTGAAACCAGAAATAGAAGCTTGATGATGTAAAGAAGATGTGGAGTCGTTTGCCTTGTATGCTGAAGACATACTGGTATCCACCATGTTTTGTTCTTTCTTTCAGGTTAAAATATTATTAATTGCATATTCAGGAGGTTGCTGTAGATTTGTTTTTCTGGTTCCTTTGGAGTAAAAGTATCACTTCTATATTTTAGTATGCAGATTAGTTTATAACAGTGAATGCAGAGTTGAAAAAGCCCAGAATCATCTCTGTGTTAAGACTAATTGTACTATCAGTAAAAGGCTGTTATTCGTACATCAAAGGTTGTGCTCAGATCACATATAACAACAATTTCACCACTCTTAGCGTACAAATGTTGCTCCTTGAACGTCCTGGTGTAGTCGCGGGCGTAAGCGAAGATTGTCAGGGAAAAGGAAACGCACATGCTCCGCACACTCAGAGGCACATTTTCTGTCCATTAAGCGCGAGTAAAATGTCGTGGGAGAGCTTGTTAGGGGCCGCGGAGTGCCTTAATGTGCCGGGGGACGAGATGAGTGATGGAATAAAACAAAAGAGGGTTGGCGTTGTGCCTTTCATCCTCCTGCGTCTTTAGTGGCAGACGTGTTATTAGTTTGTACTCTGATTAAAGAGGGGGCTCGTCTGAATGCCCCAGAGTCTCTCATTCTATTAGCCCTCACAAACTGCTGTGTGCTTTATTCAATCACGTCCTTATTTTATTATTTCCTTAGTTGTTGTTTTTTTTTTTTTTTTTTACATTTTAATTACTCTACAGATTACAGCAGCTTCATTTATCACACAAATATTGCTTCTTAATTTCATCTTTTTACTGTGACAAGACGCCTGCATGGATTAAACCTTTGGATGTGATTTTAACAAGCTGTCACAAAGACAGTAGCTACAAGAAATAGGTCAATATGGGTGTGTTAACGTGAC
>RPOG01006968.1:0-12646 GCA_008086565.1 Thalassoma bifasciatum
TCGATCCTCAGACCACAGCCCAGGTGTGCTCTTCACCACTCTGTTGCTTCCACTTTCCATCCTTTGTCAGCAGCTTAATCCTCTGAGCCGTGGTGCTTCATTATTGATCCAAACACATCAATGAGCCACTGTTGCACTGGGTGACATTTTCCTTCATTACCATGACTATGACTATGAATGTAGTTAATTTTGAGTCAATTCCACATCCACCGTCCTGCTGCTGCTGGAAATACACACCACAGCTTGAAATAATAACCATTCACCACTGGAAATAGTCTCAGGGAGGTGCATTATATATTCTGACCTCACTGATGCTTGGTAAAAACTACAGCTCCTAGCTGTTTTTCAAGCTTACAACTCAAGTAGTTTCCTGGTTTAGAACTGAATACAAAGCCAATGAATCCTGAAGTGAGGCCAACCAAGGCTGGGCGCTCATCTCCATCAATGACTATATTGTCACAGAGTTTAACCCTATAAAGCCAAATGTATCATATTTGATACATGAGTTCAAAAACCTCTATCTCATCAAAAGGATAAAAGTTTCTCTAAAAACCTGTTAAAATATCTTTAAAAACATATTCTACTACTTTGAGGATTGTCATATCACTACAGTCGTATTTTGGCCCTTTTCAAAACGTCTTCTGTCATGAAATCATCCACTCACATATTTTCAGGAAAATCACTGCTTGATTTTCAAGAAGTTGCAGCAAGAATAACATCAGAAGAGTTTTTTTAAAAGTGTTTCCTGCTTGAAATAAATGCATATTTACTAAAAAACTTGAATAAAATAGTACACAAACTCGCCCAGTGTGTCAAATGTGATACAAGAAATATTTCATGACTGAAATAACAAAGCAATATTTTTTGTGGATTTCGATGAAAGGGTTAATAAACATCTCAGTTCCAAAAAATTTAAATTTTCCAATTTATTTTTGATAGGTCGGGCTTTACAGGGTTAAAATGGTGGAAGACCACACATATTAGGGACGTGATAAATCTTGACTTACACACTAACTGACCTTGAAAGACCATTGGGCCACTACCATACCAAAGTGATTTCCCTTATGCTACCATCAAGTTAGCGCTATGTTTACTATCTCGTTTTTGATAAATAAGGAGATGTATAACATGTTGAATGCATTGAATATGAATCTCTTGTGAGAGAGTAAAGTACATTTCTTTGTGTTAAGTTTCACAGCTTCTTCAGTAAAACTTCTTGCAGTAAATCCTGACTCAGAGTTTTCATTGCTCCAGACAGATGAGGCAGAATCGTTGGCCATTTGGCATGATGTAAGGTGTTGATGGATTGAACAATTTCTTCGGAAAATTTCCAGAAACTGGTCGTCAATACCCATCTCTATGTGTGATACATCTCCATTTCAGAATTGTATAAGAATTTTAAAATCCTGTGGTGTGAGCCAGGCTTTAGCTTACATGACACTGCTTCTGCTTCTTTCTCTCCCATGTTCTTCCCATTCAGATAGCATGATGTGCCTGCTTCCTGTCAGCCTCTAAGCTGAACATGACAGGAATAGAGCAGCAAGGCCATGTTTTACCAGAATTTGTGCCGACAACACATATCAAAGCTTTGGCTTTAATAGCAGAACCAGGTACAAACCCGAGGTGACATTTGCAAATGACACCCTCAATGAACACTTTAAAGCTTCAATCTGGCATCTCTGTGCTTCTTTTGATGCAGAAGAGACTAAAAGGGCTCAGCTGAGGAAAAAAGATCTGACACTGGAGAGTCTTGTCGTATCCCTTTTTATTAGGAAGGCAGTGTGCCTTGTGATTTCCTGTAAGTCAACACATTTTCCTGCTCGTGAACATAGCTCACATTGAGGGTGAGTTCACAGCTCCATATTCAGTCTGACCTCACTGAGTCCTTGTTCTTTGCCTCAGTGCCAGAAGAAGACAGTGAAAGGTATTTCTTCATATCAATGTGCTTTGTATGCATGCTCAACATATTCAAGAAAATACCTTCACAAAGTTACTCTAAGAGATGCATTTGTTCCATGGACTCCTTCCTCTCTTACTCTTGTAGCTTGGACAGAGGCCAGGGTCAGTAAAAGTGCACTGACAGTAATAAATAAATAAACATTCTTTTCTTCTACACTTTGGCTCTACTTCCCCTTAAAGGTCAGCACTGTCAACATGGCATGCTAGGTCAGTTGTGCAAACTTGTGCCTGAATGAATTAAACTCTTGGTGGAACAATATTTTCGCTCTTCTTTTGTGAGCAAATCTGGTAACTCTGGCTGTTGGAAGTCAGTGATTTCATGGTTTAAAATCCTGTGGTGATCAGCTGATTATCATGACCTCAATTTAAACAAAGTTAGGATTTGTGAGTCCTATTGTACACTTAGTTCAAGGCAGCATCCTCTCTGGGCCCATGCTGTGAAAATAGCAAATAAACTTGTGCCTATGTTAGTGCCTGTGACTCTTTTGCTCCAAAAATGTGATGTGGCCTGAGAATACAGTCAAACATTTCTCTTTCAAGGATGTAGAAGTGACTGTTCCTGAGACGAGCTCAAGGCTGCCTATAGGTAAAAGAATACTATGAGCAAAAAGGGTTCACAACTACTCATTGAACACAAAGAGCATCCTTCTCATGCATTCAGAAATGTTTGATCTAATTCAGTGTAATTGAGTCATTTTGTGGGAGAGAGGTAACGGAGATTGGGTACTATTCTTATTCCACCAATCCCTTTTCTTGTTCTGGTTCTCCTCACTTCTTGCCCAATATTAGCCTCAAAAATAACAGATAATACATGAATGCAGCATTTGCAGGTGCAGGTGGCATTTGAGGTACTTAAAGGAATTACCTCTCCACCATTGTAGATCTTACTCCACCTTTCCTTGTCTGTCTTGTTAAGGTGTACAACAGGATCTTTTTGTGGGAACCTGAGTCAAAGGGACACTCCCTGAATTGATTGACATGCCTTATTAATCTTGATGTAAATGTGAACAGAAGCTACAGTTGTGCCCAAAAGTTAACACCCTCCAGCAGAATTTCTGATTTTTTGTAGTACGCCTCATGTGCAGCTTCCGGGCTGATGAATGCAATTTTCCTCCAGTATTTTCTAATAACATGCTGCATTCATCCTTCTATCAGTTAGGATCAAGTGTCCTGAACCTTTGTAGCTCACACATCCCCAAAACATGAGTGATCCACCTCCATGTTTCACAGTAGTAATGGTGTAACTTTCATCAAAGGCCTTGTTGACTCCTCTCCAAATGTAACGTTTAAAGTTGTGGCCAAAAAGTTCAGTTTTGGTCTCATCACTCCAAATGATTTTGTTTCAGAAGTTTTGAGGCTTGTTTCCGTGCTGTTTGGCATATTTTACGTGAGATACTTTGTGCAGAAATGGCTTTCTTCTGTCAACTTGAGCGTGCAGCCCTTTATTTCTCAAGAGCCTCCTATGTGCATATTAAATTTTTCTATTTCCAGAGAGTCCTGTATTTCAGCTTAAGTGATTTGTTGATTTTTATTTGCATCCCTAACAATTTCCCTGGCATTTGTGGCTGAAATTTTTGTTGGTTTACCTGACTATGGTTTGGTTTCAACAAAATCCTTCATTTTCCACTTCTTAATTAGAGTTTGAGCACTGCTTATTGGCATCCTCAATTGATTGGATATTTTTTATGGCCCCTTCTTCTTCTGTCAATTAATTTTTCCTGCAGATCCTTGAACAATTCTTTTGCTTTCCTCATGACTCAGAACCCAGAAACTTCAGTGCAGCACTGAATAAAAATGTATGCCCCTACCAGGAGCTCAGAAACTCACTGACCTTTTATACACACACACACACACACACACACACACACACACACACACACACACACTGATTACAAGCTAATAGATCTCAGGTGAGGATGGTTACCTTTAGTAGACATTCAAACACCTAACTTGTACCTAAGTTTGTCCAGTTGTTGCGTTAGGTGTGGTTAGGTGTATTTTGGGAACAGTGTTGAAGTGAGTTATTGGACGTGTCTTCTTTGCATGAAATGTCTTTTAGTGAAGCTTAGCCAAACTTTCCCTTGCTTGCAACAGTCTACCGTGATTTTCTTTGTACAACGTTGCTGACATATTTTATTATCAGTGGCGTTACATCAACACAGCAGGTCCTGGCAGATATGTCTAATGTCCTTAGATTACAAAACATTGTCCAAGGTTTAATTCAACACTGTAAAATGTGATTTGCATATTTATTATTCTAACAGATTATTCTATGTTAACATGACAAAAGATTATTGACGTTGTTGTGATAATTTTTAATTCTGAGTTGGCATCATGTCAACTGCAAAATATATTTCAACTTGAAATTCTATGTCAAAATAAATCAGTAATGTTGACATGACAATCACCATAGCCCCCTCCCAGCTGTTTAGTAAAGCTGCAACTTTCAAGTTAGGCCTGTGTGAATTGCAACCAAACACATGTGCCTGTAGTTAGGAGGGATCAGCCTGCAAGGTGATTTTCCACTTTTTTTTTTAGCACAGTTCTGAATCCAGAACTCCATGGCATAGTAATTTTGATTTACAGTTTTGCCTTAAAGTTTACACCCCCTCCAGAAGAATTTTCTGATTTTTTGGCCTTTTCTCAGAAAATATGACTGATAACACAAAAACCTTTCTGTCACTCATGGTTAGAGGTTGGGTGAAGACATTTATTAACAAACAACTGTGTTTACTCTTTTTAAATCATAATGACAACAGAAACTTCAAAAATGACCCTGTTCATTTTTTTTACACACACACACTGATTACAAGCAAATGGATCACAGGTGAGGATGGTTACCTTTAGTAGACATTCAAACACATTTGTGTTCACTTTTGTGCATTTATCAGGACAAAACCACCAGAGTTGTGTTAACTGCTTAAAGTTTCTGTTGTCATTATGATTTAAGAAGAGCAAACTTTTTTTTTTGTTTTCAATAAGTGTCTTCACCCAACCACTGACCATGAGAGATAGAAAGAATTTTGTGTTATCATCCATATTTTCTGTGGAAAGGCCAAAAAAATCAGAAATTCTGCTGGGAGGTGTAAACTTTTGGGCACAACTGTACAGTGATCATTTTTATTTTAATTTGTTCTCAATGCACTCTACTGTATATTAAAGATTTTCAACTACAATATTTCATTAATTAGGATCGAAAATGTGTTGTTTGAGTGTTCCCTTGATTTTTTGGGGCCGTGAATTTCCAATAAAGATCCATGAATATTTCTGAGACGGTCTGATAGGTAACAAACATCACCATGAACACCGCCTGACAGGCAAATATCAGGCACATCGCTAAAGGGCATTTTGTGGATTTCCCACTACTTCTTGCACGCATACACAACAAATCCACCCACACTGAAGTGTCACTACACCTTGAATCACTGCTCCCTGGCCTGGACACGTTAATGTGACTGATCGGAGTTTTGTGGGTGGTAAAGTCTGACCTTCAGTGGCTGATGTTTCAGACAGGATGTCCTGGAGCTATGTTACAGCCCTGACTGTAGAGGCTCCTAATCATATTGTTATCAGCAGAATTCATCAAATTCAGCAAATGTCCCATAACTGACTGGTAAGAGAGGTCTTTCCTCAGCTGTCCCCTAAATTGAATTGGTGTGAAGAGTGATGAGCCTCTGCTTTGTGTCTCTTGAGGTTAGCACCTCCTCTCTTCACCTGCTGCTCGCTCTGCTTTCAAAAAGTCAATTTTTCTGAAATTTAGAAAGGCAGGCTCATTTTAAGATTGATGACAAAGAGTCTTTGAAATCTTATTATGGATACTGAATGGATTTTGCAGCCTCGGGGTCAGAAAAGTTGCACTACCAATAAAACACCACATAAAAAACTCCAGATCGAAGAAATCTGAACTGAAGGGGATTTTTTTCCCCCTCAACGGTCGTGGCTACATTTTTCTCCTCCCTGCTGAAGAAAGGAAAGAGCTCTTTCTTTCTTTAAAATCCATGTTATTTGTTTCCAGTAGCACTTCTCCTGGCTTTGTTTCAAAAGTTAATGTTGCAGTTATTAGCATACAGAATGTCATCAGTGACATCAGTTGAAGAGTCACTGAGGATTAATTTGGTCAGATTAAAGATGCAGATGTGCTGGAGATTCTTTTGGCAGTGCAGAGCTGAGCGTTGTGTTCATGCTGTGACGCTATCAGCTGACATTGACACATCCTTCACACCTTTGAAGATGGTGTGATCTGGAAATGACATTGAATGTGTTAAAAAAGTGAGCAAGCCCTGAAAGGATCAGAGGAGGTCAGAGGTGCAAGGCTGCTTTCAGGTCAGGACTGCGGTTAGAAAGGTTACTGGAGAGGTTCAAGAAAACAAGTTTGAAGAAGTGCGAGGGATCACAGCTCTTATTTTTGGGATCAGGGTCTGTACACACGTTCAGCCACGGGTGATGAAAGCAAACTGTTTGTACTAATGGTGAAAAAAAAATCCATTAAAGGTGCCCTATTACGCAAAATCCACTTTTATATGGGTTACGCACAAAAATATGGGTCCATAGGCGTGTCTTCAACACCCCCTAATATTTAAAAAATCAATCTTCTCCTCTCTTCACTAGCTCCCTTTTTCCAAAAATCTCTCCTTAAGCAGCTGTTTTGAAATCAAGCCGGTTTTGACGTCACCACTAGAGACGCACGCACCAGAACGCAGTGACACAAACACCTTCATCATCTTTCGGTAACTTCTGCATTCAGTATCTCATACATTCAGGAAGGTCGCAATGCTGATGCTTATCTGGTTTAACTTGTCATCAATTTGGGGGCGAGAGATTTTGAATAGTCATTTCTGGAATTAAATTTCTATATTTTCTATATTTTGCATTGTGCATTTGCATAGATGTGAATGTAAAAACCCATAAAAGGAAAAAAAAAACATCCAATTTTAACTTCTCGTTTGTTTGTTTTAAAATCTGTTACATATTTTAAAAAGAAAAATGCTTGTTTTTTTTTGTTTTCCAATTTGCATTTCAGAATTGGAAATAGAATGAATGGAAGACACACAACAATGTAGAGTGAAACAACAGATTTAACATTAGGGAACACAGCAGTCTGTATGTGCTATGGTATTTGTATTTTCCATTAAGAAAGAGATATAGACACATGAAAAACAAGTGAGTCTTTGATTTTCATTTTCATTTTTTAATTTAAATTCTGAACTTTTTTCTATACCAAGGATGCAGAACACACCTGAAAAACATTTGATTTTCACTTTCTGTTTCTAAAACCAAGAAATAAAATGTTAGACGATAGAAACAAAAAGCCGCTCATACTGTGTAACTGGAGATGTCTTTTTAGATTAAGAGCAGATATCAGGCAGAGATGACAAGAGAGCCGCCCTCGTGTAGGTTTCTGACAGAACTGTCTTACTCAAGGCCGGTTTTGGTCTTGAATTAAAAAGGAAATCAAATACGTCCCTGATAATGAAGTTAGGATGTTGTGCAAAATGTGAATTCAAATTAAAACAGTACAATAACCTGCAAATCCTAACCTATTTTCAACTGAATATACGGCATTGAACATATTTATTGTTCGAACTGTCAAGCTTTTTTTTTTGTTGTTGTTGTTGTTGTTAACAAATATCAACTCATTTTGAATTTGATGCCTCCTAAAAAGCTGGGACAGGTTCATGTTTCCCACTGTCACACATCCCCTTTCCCTTTTACAGCACTCCAAAAGAATTTTGGAAGTGAAGACACTAATTGTTGAAGTTTTGGAGCTGGAATTATTTCCCATTCTTGCTTGATGGACAACTTCAGTTGCTCAACTTCAGTTAGTCTCTGTTTTCGTATTTTGTGCTTCATGAGCCACACATTTTCAATGGGACACAGGTCTGGACTGCAGGCAGGCCAGTCTAGTAGCTGCACTCTTTTACTAAGAGGCCAACCTATTGTAACATGTTTTTCATATCTTTCAATATTGTTCCCAAAATGGAAAACCCAAACACTTAAACATACATGGACTGGAGATTTGTACATCAAGTTAAAGGAGGGATTGCGGTGGTGCTTGTTTTATTTTTGAGGTCTTTTATTGTGACCTCATAACACCTCACACATTTACTCTTTTCAAGCTCTTGAGCCAAAATTTCCCTTTCTCCTTGTTGGTATCTTTGATGATTGACTAGTTGATTACAGCTTTTTGTTCATTCTCTTTTCTCATTCTTCCTGCTCGCCTTGTGTATTGTTGTCTCTGTGTAGTTGGAATGCATACTTTGAATTTGTTTGATAGGGATTTTCCAGGAGGTTCCCCAGGATTTTGACATAACCTCCAACTGCCTCACTTTTATGGTACAATTAGTTAATTAGCTGATTATTTGCTGTTATGCATGTGGCTAACACTGAGATTAAATGAGATGCTCCATAACAGTACGTTTGGATGAATGATCCCATTTGCTTGGATCAAATTACTTTTTTGGATCCATCCCACCAAGATAAAGTTTTTTAATGTAGTTGCAACTCTTTCACTTCTTACATAGTCATGACTTTAAGGCACAAAGCTTTGCCTGCATTAATTACGAGAAACATTCAGATAAACCTGAATCCCTTTTGATTATCTGTGAAAAAGACTTTGCTCATGTAAGTTTTTTCTTGAGCTCTGGCAGTGTTAACACAAATTATATTCACAATAAATTCAGTGGATGGGTGTGTTGGAGCCTTAATCTGCACTCTTTGGACTGTGCACACCTTTGTATTGCAGATTTTAGGTAACATCAGGCAGACTACAGCAGGTAGAAAAGATTACTGACATGAACCTGATTGATGTCTCACAAAACCACCAGCTGAGTTTGAAAAATAGGTTCAGACAAAAAGAGAGCGAGGGAAAAAAAAAACAAGCAATGTCTGATTCAAAGTAGCCGTCCCAAACAGAACCACATATCAACTCTTTCTGACCCTGTTTGTGTGCAAGTTTGCACAGAACTTATGAGATAAGTAAAAAGACTGAATCGTCGTCACATTTTTATAAGTTTGCACAGCACAAAGATTACAATGAGCCCACATGCTGTACTTAAAAGCTGTTTTCTTATCTCTGCACAGGAGTTTGTAAGCAGTTAACATGATGAGGGATAGACAGATCTCATGTGTCATGAACAAAGATTATATAAAAAATTACCCACTGGTTATTGCAGTTACATTAAGATTAATGATAACTAGAGTTATGAATTTTTGGGGCCGATGCAGAAGAAAGTCAATATCTGATATATTGACTGATATCCCACATATCCACTGATACTTGAAATAAGAACATTGATCTAAACAGGATATATACTGCACATGAATACAAATTGTTGTGATACCCAAAATATGATTTGAGGTATGACACAGCGAGGTTAAAACACTGTATTATAGTCTTTTATTAGAAAATTATGGGCATGTGCATTGACAGGAGCATTTATCTCCATTCATTTATTACAAGTCATCAGTGGATTCTATGTTGTCTCCACAATCCCAAAGCACTTAGCTCTGTATCTTTAAATACACTCTCCCATCTTGTCCAGCTCCCTCATGACTGATCCTTTAAGTTGGTTCCAGAGCCTGCAGAGGTCAGTTTATTGTTTCTCGTTGGATTTTGGCCACTTGATCTGTGGCCTTCGTCCTTAGATCTTCCTCTCAGTAGCGACTTGTGGTTCACTGAGCTCACAACTTTCTTGGGTGTTTGATTCTGTCTCCTTCTCTGTGACAGGAGTAGTGATGCTCTGCAGACTGTGGGGGTTGTTCTGCTGCTGAACTTCACTCCACAGACTCTTCTCTGTAAGAAGTAGTGGTCAATGCGAGTTCCCTGTTCCACTGCTTTCAAACTCTTTTTCCTGCCTTGATGGATTTGAAGGCCAGCAACTTAATTTAGACCAAAATCACTTTATGAACCAGCTTGTGCATGTAATTATCAGCTGTCAAAATAAGAATATCTAAACAGGGCTAATGCAGACTTCCAACAGATCCATGTTTGGTTTCTCTCTGCTCCCCTGCAGTTTTGCTCTGTTTCCCCATTACCCATCAACACTCATCAGCTGCATTTTCAGCTCAAAGCAGCACTGCCTGACCACCAGGTCACAAGACCAAAGATTTCTGCTCTTAATTGCAGAAACAATGTTTTCCAAGAACATTATGAGTTTCTTCTTATTCTTGATGTCACTAGCTTCTGGAAGCTTCTGACCTCTCAGAATACCATTTACTGGAGTTTATTCATGCCTGTGAATGTGATTTATGTTTTTCACTCCAGTGTTAGATCATCATACACATGGTCAGATACACAAAAACATAAAAAAAAGACCTTATTAACATTCATTATTGGAGAGATGTTAGAGTGAGGGCTGTTTGTTCTTACTCTCCTGGGACAGCCAATAGTGACTTTCCTTACTGAGAAATTGGCATGTTGAAACAAGCAATGTCGCACTTAGCTTTAATGATGTATCAAATGGCGAACTGCCTCATTCTTTCAGCTTTCACATGACTCTACAAGACATGTTTGATTTACGGGTCAATGAGGTGACGTCCCTTTTTTTGTGTCCGAGTGTAATATTTCCTTCCATCATGAATTGAGTATTTCATCACATGTATTTCTTCATTCTATGAAACCTGTGTTATTTGAACACATCTGTAAACTATTAAAATATAACATGTTTTTTTTATGTTTTGTTTCCTCAAACCCCCAAAATGTCAGGTGGTGCAACCGTCCTGACAAGTATCCACAGTAATTAAACTCTAAAAATTGAATGTCAGTTATTGTAAATGGAAATTAAAAACACAGTGGCATTATTTTATGCTTGAACCTTTTTAAATAAAACATTCTTTGCAAATAAAAAGAATTTTAAAGCTGTTGAGAAATTTAAAAAAACTTTTGTCCCGTAATTTTCACCTTGTCAAATGTCAGGGTGGTGCAACNCATTGGTGACTGGAACAATTTCCATGTCAGGTGGTACAACCAATGTAATAATGTGAAATGTTATTTTAACATCAAATTATTTATCTTATTCACAAATAAAAGAAATGAAACACACAAAATGAAAATGTATGAGTCACTACAGACACTTGAGAGATACTTGCCAATAATTTCACACAGAAAAAATAACAGGAACATATAAATATATTTTCATATATTTGGTTGCACCACCTGACATTTTTGGGTGCTCAAATTAAAAATACTAAAAAATAATGAACCTAAAAACTTTGAAATGTTGGTCAACTACTGAAATCTGTTAAAAAACATAATTCTTTATTCAGAAATATGTTTTTTATCCATTTTCAAAGAACTTTTTAAAAATAAGTTTTTAGACCCTCTTTTTGTCATTGATCCGCACACAAAATCAAACAGTAGCTGTGACCATAAAATGTAATGAAATCGTTCTGTCCTTAAAAACCAGCCAACTTTTCTATTTAACCACCTAAATCTGCTCATAGATAGAAATGATGCTTTTATTCATCCTATTTTTGTATTTCTCTTATTCGTTGATTGGCAGCTGTCTCAGTCAGTCACATGCCATCTTGGTCGTGGCTGTTTGCCGGTTTGACTGCAGCACTGCTTCGACTCATCCCCCCCTGCCGAGAACTCCCAGTTTTTCTTTGTAAAGTTAACCAAAACTCTATCAGAAATAAATGTTTTGCAGCGGTTCAGCTCAGGAGTAGAAGCATGTCACTCCTGTACACAGGTCTTTGTACTTGGTGCAGCTGTTGCTGGTTTGACTCCCAGCCTTGACTCATTTCTGCACGTCATCCCTCATTCTCTACCCCCCACGTTTCCTGTCTCTCCTCGGCTCTTCTATCAAATAATGGGAAATATGTCTGAAAAGATAAGCTTAGGAAAGTAAAACAAATGGGTTACTTCACAGCTGCTACATTCTCTTTATATGTGGGTGCTCCTCGAAACAATCCGCGCCTCTGCATCACTGCTCTTGTCAAGTTTGTTTGAATTTTAATGTTGCTGCTGAACTGGAGACAATGAAATATTTGAAGTAATTTTCCAGTTTCCATGACACAACTTCCACCATCTGTTATTGAAGCAAACCTAAAGCTTGTTTGTCTGAACCTTCATAGTTTTCTGTTTCACATAACAAACAGATTGTCTTCTAAATCCACCTTTTCTGCTTCTCCACACTGAGCCTGAGCCTTGAATAAAACCAACAGCCATGAAAAGCGATAACAAACTATATATAGTACAGGTGAAATTTAGGGATCCGAGGCTGTCTCCACGCCGTCTCCATGCGTGTTATTGCAGAGCGGTGGCGTCATGCACCAACAAAGGTGACACCACAGGTACTTAAGTCTTCCATGGCCTTTTTTTCTTCCCCCTGTCTTTCTTTTATCTCATCACCGCCACTCCTCGTCTGCATTAATCTTCCCTGTCTGTTCATCTGCAGCATTTCGCTCCTCATCACCTCCTTTTTTCATCTCCTGTCAAATGATCTCTGAGACCAGTTTGATCCCCGGACCTGCTCCCTCCTCCTTTCCTGGCGTGGATCTGTCAGTCTCTCTCTGCTCCTGATTGTCTGCCTCTCTCTCTGTCATTCTTCTGCTCGTACGTCTGCCTTTTTCTCAATCTGCCTTTCTCTTTTGTTCCCGTCATCTCGTTACCTTTCACGTATTTTCTCCTCTTCTGACCTTACGTTTCACTTTCATCCATTCTGATTTCGCTTTTTCACTCTCTCTT
>RPOG01006969.1:0-20719 GCA_008086565.1 Thalassoma bifasciatum
TTTCTCTCATCATTGCACATGGGACCAAGAAATACATTCTTTATGTGCTGTACTTCTCATTTTAGAGCTGATGATAAAGCACGCAGCTCTAAAACGAGCCCGCCGAGTCGTATGATATTCGCACAGACTTTTACAGCCAGGTCACATTTCTTCAAAGACAGAATGTATCGTTAGTGGAAAAGCAGCAAAATATGTCTAACAGACCCCAAAGCGTCTAATTATCCCCCACAGGTTGTCTTGTGCTGTGAGCCAGGACGTTAGAAGAAAAAAAGAAAAAGACGAAGTCACAGAAATAAAAACCCAGAAGCAGTCGAGTTCTCTTTGATGGCTCTTGTCTGTCAAAAAACAATCCCCTGTGATCTTTCTACATTTTAATCCTTTGACACATTCAGGCATGAAAAAAACTGTACAATTACGAGTCACGTTTGAAAACCGTGTTATATAAAGTCTGTGAGGCTGATGTCATCAGTAACACAACAAGCGTCACTTTATTTATGCCTGAAGTCCGTCTCATGATATTTTTTCCCTCTTGTGTGAAATCATGAGGATTCAGAAAGCTCTAAAAAAGAACACTGAACAAAAAGTTATGTTTAAATAAAACAGGACATGCCAATTATCCAGAGAGGACACGGCAGTCTTGGAACAGTGCGTTCTTTTAGGGGGGAAAGTACTATTTTTTCTTAAGTAATTATCCATTCATCATGAGAGACCAAAAGTTTAAGTTACATAATAAAGTTATCCAAAATCTTGAGATCAGACATTTGCAACTTTGTATTAAGGGCTACATGTTTTTGGATTAAGGGCACTTTAAGTCTCAAAAATGTTTACAGCCAACTTCCAACTTCATAAATATGGCGGCTATATAAAGCATTCTCCGAGGTTTTCTTTTTAAATTGAAGATTGGATGTAAAGGACTGAACTAAATACAGAAGAAACATTCTGTTTTTACTTCCATATTCCCTGAGCTTGCTCTCAAAAAATTCAGTGAATTGGTCACATACTGTTTATGTTTTTTTCTCAAAGTGACAGTGAAGTTTACAGAGCTCCAAGGCTTTTTTGTTTGACGGAGGATAGATCACCTGTCGATTCACCATCAGTCTCGAGTCTGTCTTTCTTTTTAACTTCCTGTTGCTAGCCAGCTATCCATCTTTATAATCCAGTTTTAGCATGAAATGTAAAGTTAAGTGCAATGCGGTGTGGCTATAACAACAAAAGTTCCTGTTTCTTTTTGCTTGTCACATAACTAATACTTGAAGGAAAAACAAAACATAATAATGGAAAGAATATTTGAGCTTTTTCAAAATCCTTTACATTGAATTTCTGTCCTATTATTGTTTGGTATTATACTATTTTGGAAATGATTTGGTGGCCCACTTACAATACCCTCGCGGCCAACCATGGGGCCACGGCCCACAGGTTGGGAATCACTGCTTTAGTGTGATGACAGTGAAACCTGTGGATGAAACTGGTAGAGTTTTTCAGAGATGAAGACACTGCTTTACATGCAGATATTTTTTTCCTATGGAATCCCACATTCTTTCAAATTCTGCTTCTTTTATTCAAGACATCTTTTCACAGGATGTAAAGTGCTGAAGTTTAAAAAATGACAACAGCAAATTTTGTAAACTCAATTTGTAACATGGTTTAGTAGCCGGCAATATTTAGCACCACTCACAGCCTGGTGCTCCAAGACATGTCTGTGATGTTTGATATTAGCAAATCCTGGTTATGTCCCACCAGTGATCATCTACCAATCAGAGTAAACATTTCCTGGCTTTTCATTTTATTGACAGACCCTAAAGTTTGAATAGACCACTGCAGTGTAACTGTTGCATGTGGGTTGTACAACTTTTCTGTATAACTGACTTGGACTGGAAAAAAACATTATTTTTGTGCAAAATAAAAAAAGTATACTATTTTTGCCAGTATGGTTCTGCTCCCTGTCCTAAAGCCTATGAGGGATGCCACTTCATGCGGCAGGTAGAGCACACCCCTCCTCTCCATTTGCAAACATAAATAGCCAAAGTGGGGAGACAATCAGCAAAAGCTAAATCTTGCTTCTCATTGCTAAATTTCACCCGGCGCTGTAAAAGGGTCTTTGGGTCAATGTGTTGTAAATGGATTTGTTATGTACAGGGAAAAAATGTAGAAAGGTGAGACTCTTCCAAGGTCACTTATGAAGTTGTATAAAGTTTTACTGAACAGTTAAAGCAGAATCAAAGAGTAGAAACCTAAACTTATAGATTAATTTCCTTGTGTTGACGTCTATCATTTATTGCGGTCACATCTTCTGAGAGGCCGGCTCACGGTTGGCTGACAGCATCGGAAAAAGTAGGCCTGCACCGGCATGGAGTTGGGTTTCAGATTTGCAAGGCAAAAAGTGTCTGTGGGTTGACTGATGGTGTGATCGCAAGTGTCAGCATCCTCGGGCTGGACACTCGGCAGAAACACGTCCCGCGGGGCGGAGATGACACGGTGCTTTTGCCGCTTTGAGCGACTGTGAGTAACTATCTGATGACATCACAGCACTGATCACTAAAAGACATTAAAAGTCAAAGACAACTGCGTAGAAACTCCACTCGAAGAAAATGAGAGAGCAAACATGAGTAATGTGCAGGCTGATGTGTGTTCTGGCCCCAGCGAGTCTACGTGCGTTTGTCATCTTTGCCACAGTGTGTTTGCAGAGTAAACAGCGAAAGATACACGCAGAGAGGTGGAACAATCTGGACACTGCATGCTAGTGTGGTAAACAACTCTGAATTCCCACCTCTACTTTGTGTTTTGTGATTAATTCATGTGAACCCAACAATGAGGTCAACTAAATCCGTGGCAGGAAATGCGTGTCAGCTGTGGGGTCAGTCCCAGCACAGAGCACGACTCGATCCAAAGTTACAGCTGTAACTGACCAGTGACCTGATATATTCAATATTATAATCTCTTTATTTTCATGAAAGGACAAAAGTTGAATTGGAAGATAACTTGACTTTATCAGAGAAGAAAGATGAGAAAGAATGAATGTGTCACATTTCACAACTCGGCTCACAATCTGTCTAAATTTGACAGTTTTCATTATATTTTTGTACATTTTAGTAACACTAAGGGAGGAGTGCTGTACAACACAAATATTTCTCTGAAGAATTTCTTAAAAAAACAAGAACAAAAAAATTCCATCCCCTTGCAAGAGATATTGGACAGCTGTACTGGTAAATTGCAAAGTATAGTATTTTTGTTCTGTAATTTCCACTCCCACCGCAACTTCTCACCTCATGCAACTTCTCCTTTGTATTGTGTATTTTGTACTTGTATTTTGCACATTATAGTATTTATATTCTATAGATTCCACTTCTACCACAACTTCTCACCTCAAACAACTTCTCTTCTGTATTTTTCAGCCTGTTTTTTTAGTCCTATCTATTGTCTCTGTAAATTGTACATTATGTAAATTGTACATTATAGTATTTTTATTCTATATTTTCTATTTTTACTAATGTAGCCGGGAGTCCGACAACAATGTCGCTATGCCTGCATAATGACAATAAAAAGAATCTTGATCTAGAATCTATTGGCCACTACGCTAAAAACGTGTTTTAGTAGTCAAAATATTCAACTTTGAAATATGGCAACATCCAAATAGACGTAGATCCCGAATCTAAATTTTAAAAATGGATAAAAGCATTCCCACCAACAAATAAAAGGGCAGGACCCACAGTTTTGCAAGTTTCATATTTATCATGTTGTTTTTAAGAGACTCACCAATTTGTGACATCACTAACTGAGCAAATCTCTCGTCCCTCTCATGCAAGTTTCATCGACTTTTTTTAACAAGCTTCTCAAACAGCCAGAAGTCTAAACACATTTACTTCGACACTTGGCCTTGTATAGTCTAGACTAGTGGTTGTCAAAGTGGGGGTTGGTACCCCTGGGGGGACTCCAAACATTGGTCGCATGATCAAAAGGCATTTAAACAATCATATTTCATCTATTTCAAACAAAAATAGGGGTTAAACTTTTCACAAGACTAAGATAGTGAAGTATCAGTGGTGGTAGATTTATTTAGTAAACACAGCAATGTTTGCAGAAGTCTAATAACTATTCACTGATCAGCAAATTTACATATTTTAGAATTTTTTTTTTGTTTGATTATTTTGTTTCATTTTTACAGCTTCTGCCTATCAGTGTATTCTCACAGCAGGAGGTCACTGGTCTCTGTCACCACTTTTTCAGGGGTCACAGGCTGATAACTTTGGGAACCCCCAAAATATGGGTTTAAAACATCATGCCCTATCACTCTCCCTTTTAGCTTTCTTCTGTTCTGTTTCTGTCAGACAGTCCAGCTCTTGCTCCCACTATTACTACAAGAAATAAATCACAAGAATAGTTTTCAGCAGAGAAAAACACAGATCTTAGTTCTTACTGCTGAACATCGTTAGCCAGTGTGGCATCGTCATAGAGACTACTTCATGCTGTAAATCAACCTGGTCCATTCTAGACTGGGAACTAAGAAAAAAACATTGAAAAATCTATTTTAGCATTACTGACCTAATTTTAAACTGTGGTTTAGGATCAGGCATTTATCTCGAGATGAGACATTTTCAACATCACTTAGAAAGTCCTCACTGTCCCTTTAAGTTACGTTTGCATTTTTGCTTTGATTATTTTCGGTATCTTGATGCCATTTAAGGCCAAATAAACCTGAAATATGGCAAAGATATCAAGAAACTCACAATGACTTTAAGAGCCTAACAATTCTGTGGGTAACAAGGATCTTCCCTGGTTGTTGAGGACTCTGGCAGGCGTCTCAGATCCAGCTGATCACTCAGACTGACATCCCAACATCAAACTAACCAATCATGTTGTTTCCCTGGAGACTCTCCAGAGTCATAATGTGATCAGAGATTCAATCTGAGCATCAAATCACTATCATTCATTCACATATTGACCATTGTTGGCTGGCAATAACAGAGCTTTATCTCCTGCCTGTGCCGTTCAATAACTTATATATTGCTCCTGTTTTTTTCTTTTTTTCTTTTACGATGGGGAAGATCCGAGGACGATTATTGAAGGGGAGAGCAGGAGGGTTCAGCGAGGGGCAGCTTAGGCCGAGCTCCAATTTTTTCGAGTTTTCCTCAGAGGAAATTGAAACATTTCATCTTGGAGAATCAGGTGCAATGAAAGTGAGATTGCTGTGGAGTGTCCCTTGAATGTGGAGCGGATTGAAATCCAGGGCAAACCCGGGGAAGTGACAGTCAGAGGCGTTTCAAAACGATCACTAAGCGAGGAAAATTTCATCCTGGGAGACATAGTTTAAAATAAATCTTCTAGGGGAAACAGTCTGGGGGGAGTTGACCTTACCTGTTTATAGGTTTTATCTAAAAAAAAAACAAAGTTAGAGTTGATTTTGATCATTTACTAAATATCTAATATAAAAAACAATAATTTCCCAGATAATTGTCATGAGAACAAAAAAAAGACAGAAAAAAAAACAATTCTGCCACAAAGGACCAAAAAATCCTACTAAACTAAGACTCAACAATTTTACACATCAATAAAACATAACATGGAGTTTGACTTAATAAATACATAAATTATTTGCACCCCAGTTATTATGATTTAATGCTTTAAGTGACATCAAAACAGTGCAGTTAACTTTGTTTTAGCTACTATTTTACCTTATTAAAACCTTTTTTGGGGCTATATTTCACCGTCACCTCACTAAAAATTGTTTATAACTCTCACTATAACCTCCTGGTGATGTTGTTGAATAAAAATACAACTGTCTGAAGCTGATAAAAAAGTAATAAAGACAAAGAAGTGACATGGGGTGGCCCAGCTTCTCAAAAAGTGCATGTGAGAGTCGAGAAAGAGGATTAAAAAAACCTTTGCAGATTTTATTTCTACACATCTTAAAAATTTTTTACAGTTCAGAGGCATTCGTTAGACAACTGATTGCCAAACTGTAAGGTATAGCAAGCAGGCCACCAAATCACCTCAAAATTTTAGCCTTTAGCTCGTGTTTTAGCCTTTAGCCTGTGCTCTATCACTCTCCTGTTTACCTTTTGTTCCACTTTCTGTCAGACAGTCCAGCTCCTGTTCCCCATTTACTAAAAAAAATCACAGAAATCATTTACGGCAGAGAAAAAAACCCACAAATCCCTCTTTTCACTGCTAAACTTTGCTAGCCCTTTGTGGTGTTGTCATAGAGACTTAGGCGGGCTGTAAATCAGTCAGGTCCAGTCTGACTCGATCGGGAAGCATTAGCATAATTAGCAGTTAGAGATAACCAGTTTTAGTGCTGATAACTTCATTTTAAATTGGGGGTTATGATCATAAATATATAAATATAAGAAGGCTAGTGGCGGCCATCTTGGAACAGGCCCCCGGATTTACAAACAGATTGGTTTATTACAAACCTTATTCACGTGGCTATGACTCAGGCTGAGATTTTAAATTGCAATTTTTTTTTAAAATTATTCTTAAGTTTGCAAGTTAATTAGCTAAATTTCTGACGTTTATTAAAAACCGAGCCGTTTGAAAATCGGTTGAAAATTGAGCGATCTACAGTTATTTTAAAGTCCATGCTCCATTGACTGTGATGTAATGAGTGATCGAGCAGCCCTGTTCCAAGATGGCCGCCATGTGACGACAGTACTTCCCATTGGCTGACAGCGCACACGAGGCATCTAGCATTCTTATATATCTATGGTTATGATCAGTCACAGAAAAGAGACTTTTTCAAGATCACTTAGAAAGTCCTCATGGTCCCTTTAAGGAGGTTGGGGCGTAGCTGCCGAGGGGAAGTCAAAATGAAACGTCATGTGAAAAACAAAGATATTATTCACTTCGAGCAGCAGATGGGATCTTCTAAATCTGTGTATTAATCAGTACAGCACGGACTTTTAGCAACAGCCCTCCATTTGAAAAACCTGCCCTATTTGTGCATCATCATAATTTGACAAAACACCACAAACTACTTGAGCTTCTTCTCAGATATCAGCTCTTGTTGTGCCACGAAATCCACCCAACCGTTTTTCATTAAAGTGTGGGTTTGAGTTGCTGCTATAAACACGGCACATACCGACTTCATAAACCTAAATACAGGTGTAGTGACCAAAACAGGGCTTGGGTAACGTTGGTGAAAAAGTTTGACTATTCCTTTAAAGTGGCAGACATTCCTGGTGTATAGGAGCTGTGTTATCTGATAGACGTGTCATCTTATATAAGCTATGTGTAAACTATACAGTTCTAACTTATATCCTGACACCTGTTGAGGATCAGCCAGTGTTTACGTCGGTGTTGTGTGTTCAGGGACGGATCATGTTCTGTGGATGACATGGGAGAGGTGTGGTGAGGGGAAAGTGGGCTAACTGGTCTGACGTCTGTCCGACGGTTCACTGTTTATGTTGTGTTGTGTTGTCTTTCCCTTCAACTACAAAAATGAACTCAGGTAATGAACAAATGTAGATGGGAAAAAAAGTGGGAATTTGGATCTTTATTAAGACAACACTGATAGTGAAATTGCTGTGGTTTTTTTCTCGTTTGTTTTACTTTCATGCTTTTATTTTGAAGTCAAATCACTTTTAAATGAATCTCCATAACTTTTTCATTTGTTTGACATGCACGTTCTTGACTTCCTGACCTCAAATGAGCTGATTTGCATACACCAGGTGTGATTTGTAGAGAGTATCCATGGTACTGAATCTATTAAGTGGAACAACACACATCTCTATCGTTCTTTCCTTAGATTTCCTGTCTTTTTTTTTCTCCCTTTATTGATCAGCAGATCCAATAAAAAACATCTGATGACATCATAAAGCCTGATGTGTTTTTGTGTGTCCTGATATGATGGCCTTGGGCAGCAGTCTGATAAAAAACAAAAAAAGATCTGTTTCCTCTCTTTTACCCAGCAGCCCTCACTTATCAATATCCCCCTCCCAGCGTTTGCAGAGTAAACAGGCGAGCTGCTGTTTTCCTCCCATGATCCTTGTGACCCATGAGCTCTGAATTGCACTTTAACAGGTAAACAAGAGCCTAAGGAGAGAGCTCTTTTAATAAAAGAGGAGGTGCAGATACAGTGGTGAATACTGAGAGGGAGGCGCGCTACTTTTTTACATCAATGTTGAACAAAAATCTTTTTTTTTTTTGTCGATCTTGAAACATTTTATCCACATTAAATCCTCTAAAAGCTACAGACATTGTGCCTTTAAATCAGAAACCAAGCACTCCTTGAAAATACGGTCAGTTCTTCAACGTGTCCAACTGATTTCAGGCCTGAATCTGACATGTTCTGTTTAAATCGATGAAGAGCTGCAGATATCTTCCAGTACAGAAAAGCAGCAAAACTCGACAACGTGTTCCTCCAGTTCATAAATTTTCAATCTGTTTTAACTATTTAAGTAGAAAATAAAGGCAACAGTCTGGTTCCCTACATCACGTCACATCACAATATGATTTGTCAAGCTATGATGTGTCACACTATGATACAATTTAATGTCCTTTGGTAGGATACAGTACCACACCTTACATTACGTTATTATACGATTTGATACAATATGACTTGGTGTGATAAAAAAGGATATGATTCTGTATGTAGATTACGTAATGTTGCATTATGATACATAGAGACAAAGTATAAAATGATGGAATACGATCCTTAACATTACAATATAGTTGTAAAGGGTGAGTTACGATGCAATATAGTACGATAAAAGCTAGGTTATGTAACATAAGGTACAAATTAGATTAGGTTACATGACACTTTGTTTTGATACTTTGCGTAAACATATGTTAAGATACGGTTCAATACATTACGTTATGATACTCAATGATACACAAAAATACATTGCAGTCCTTTAAAATACGTGTGATGATACATTAAGATCACACTATTTAAGTTACTTTACTATAGATTACATGCAGTAACTTAGAGTAACGTCATCTAACTTGATGTAACACGACTCAACGTTACTTAACTTAACCTAACTTTACGATAAGTTAAGGTTCACAAAAATTCCAAGCATAGTTACTTTACATAAAGTTACATTGCATTTAATTATGTTACATAAAGTGACGTTACATGATGTTGTTACAAAAGTTGATGTGACCTTAAGTTGGGATTCAGCGCAATACAAAGTGATCCAATACATTATGCTTTAATACTATAAGTTACAATATGATATGGTGTGTTATGTTTGCCATTTTACTTAGTGTAATGATACATTTCAATAAGATGCCATGACATTATAATATAGGTCGATGCAATGTGACACTTAATGATGAATTATTTTTGTTATATTATGTCAACTGCAGTTGTGATATGATGCAATGTAATAAATAATGACTAGATATAATAAGTATGACTGGATACAGTACGATACAACAAAACATTATATGATACACTAAGATAAAACATGATACACTATATCTAATGATGCGATTTAATAAGAAACAATTCGATTTTTTTATATGCTTTGATACATGGAACACAACCAAGGATGCAAAACGATGCAAAATAATAAAAAAGGGTGAGATACAGTGTGTTTAACTCCAGTGGAACTGTCTTCAGGAGCTTAAATCTAATCTTTTTGATTCTTTCGTCCTGTAAATATCTTAACCTTCTTTCTAGCAACACTTCTACCTATCCCTCCTTGTTGTGCATATTTAAAATGTAAAGTAGAAGGAAGTATCCCTCCTTCTTTGTCAAAACTGGACCAAGCTTTGTTTTAATCCCTGTGAGGGATATTAAATTAGCTCATTATTAAGTCAAAAAGTGAAAAATGGAGCATGTCTCTGCTTTGTATGTACAGTTTCCCAATAATAACAAAACACAAATTCACTCCCTGATGTCGCAGAACTCAGATATTAACTTGTTTTACTTTGATTACTCAGAGCCTGTTTTGTGCAACGCTGCATATCTGTGTATTAAACCAAAATAATGGAGAAGTGTTCTCTGCTGTTACACAACAACACATCCTTTTATTTACAAAAGTAATTCTCTCCTTGATTAAGTCAACAGCCGCATTTGTTTAGCTGCATCCTGGTGTTTACATCCTGTTTGACTCAAGTCATGCAGACCCGGATCCAAAAGCAAACTAGACCTTCAGCAAATACGATTTGCATGCATTTTGAATGTTTGTTTTCTGTAATAGGCTGAGAAACAGGCGGAGTTTACCTTCAAAGTGGAAAAAAATAAAGGGTTCAGTGCTCGGCTGTTTAGCATCTTGAGTAAATCCACTGACAGGTGTATTGTGAAGCTCACCTGCCTGCAGCTAGTAAAAGAAGTCAGAGATCCATCACTGATGTTACTGACACACGCTGACGTATGAAAGAAGCCGTTAACATGACAGGGATGAAGTTCAAGGTGTTACCAGGGTTCACTAAGTCTGTGTTAGTTGTGCAAACATGGCTCAAGGACATGGACATGAGTTCGGCTAAACTGTTTCAAAACCACTCCTCCACCTCTTCACTCCACCCCAACAAAGAGCAAATGTTCCCAATATCAGCCTCTTTGCTCACTCATTAACTTCACCTGCTCATATAAATGAAGTGGAACATTCAACATGTACACACTATTAAATGTTATTTTCTATTATTTCAATCTCTTCTAGGAGAAAAAAGAAGACTTTTCAGTATAATAAGCATAAAAATCAAATCTAATTTAGCCAGGAACTCAAGCATCTTTGGGCTAAGTTAAGTTACAAACTTTTGCTTAAAATCAACATGAAATTAATCTTAAATGCAAGCTTTAACCTCTGGTTTGAAAAATTAGATTGTTTCTCTTGCAAAGGTAGTTTTCAACAATTTGGCTCTTTGGCTGAATAACACTGGTGTAGAGCATAAAACATCCACTGCAAAACTGTTCACCCAACACATTTGAAGTTAAATAAATATTTTACTGTCCAGGCCATATTGCGATTAATGTGTATATATAACTGTATGCATGTTTAACAGGGAGGAAAACTTATTACATTTTATATGGCATAAATTGGACAAATAGGGTGTACATGACTGTTAGTTCATGTGGAAAAGTTTCTTTCCTTCTTGTTTGCTAGTTGCTTTTGGTCATTAAATAACAAAAACTTCCATGAAAATAATCAAAGTAACTACAACAGATGATTAACTGCATTTGCAAGTTCAAAATAGAACATGTATCTCAATTATATTATTAATGATACTTGATTTATGTATTTAAGTATTGCTTTTTTGATTGTTAAGTGTCTTTTGAATAATAAATAAGATTTTTTTTAAAATTATTATTATTACATTTATTATCCTATCATTACAGCATCATTACTGTGTGGATTCCTTCCTTAAGTTTATTATGGGGAATTTTCAAAATAATTTTCAGTTGTTAGAATACATAAAAATGACTTTTTTGTTAAAGAAATCATTAATGTCTACTCAGTTAATTCATCGGCTTACATTGATAATATGGTGCAACAGGTGCAACAGGTGTTTGCTCACATCTCTCTTACTTTAAATCTCGTTTATTTTTCCTACTATTTAATCTTAGATGTTTTCAAACTGTAAATTTCTCATTTCTATACCCATAACTGCTAAATAGTTTGATTAAGTCGTGATATTTAAAAAAATAAAATAAAAATAAGGGTTTGTTTATCGAAGCGCCCTGCCACCTTATGGCTGACGTCACTTCTTAACGTCCACCTGTTGTGAGTAACCGTCGAAGCTGCTTTTATCACAGGTTTAACCGCTTTAAAACACTTTTAACGACTTCAGAAGTGATTTTGGAATATTGTTTTTCACATAAACAACTCACAAAGAGAAGTTACAGTCAGAAAATGTTGTGTGGACTTACCTGTTGTGCTACGCGAAGGTGTGGCACTTTGCCCCAGGTATCAAAAAAACTCGGAAAACTTCAGTTGTCATTTAAAATTCTTCACTTCCGGTCCTTTTTTAGAGTAAAAAATTGAAACAATAGGTGGGAAATAAAAAGCTCCGTTTTTCAGTGTCAGTGTTTTTTCTCCTCCGTGGTGAATCTCTGAGAAGAGCTCCCCCCTCCGCGGTGACTCCACGGTCCCATGTCTCCTGTTTGAACTGATGATGGTTCGTTAAAGTGGAGAAACACGGAGCCACGTGAAGGTGACGCAGCGGGACACGACTGCTTCCTGTCGTCCCTTTCAAAATAAAACAAAATAATGAAGAACTGTTCGAGGGGGACTCCTGAAACCACTCGCCACTTGTTAGATGCTTAAAATTCAGCAAATGAGGCAGAATAGGCCAAGCATAAAATGACTTAAATAAATAAAAGTAATTAAATGAAAAATTTGTGGATGTCTTCTCATTGTTCCCATTGTTTAATGATTTTTTCCGGATTAGCGAAACACATTTCTTAACAAATCTCAGAAGCATTGTTTATTTTAGGAAAATACTGTCTTTATTTGAGCCAATATGTTACCGGTAACTAGGAAATGTTACCAGTTCTCATTGGTATCAACTTTTGTGTGTTTTGAAATTGGCCATAAATGTTAATTTATTTCATAATAAAATCTGAGAATGTTTCATTTTCAATATGTTGACTTTTCAATATAAAAATACTTTAAAAAAAAGTCACTGCTGCCACCTGGAATTGCCTATACATATAGGTAAAAGCCTCCTATTGGATTATCTTTCAGCTGGCAACAAGTTGTTTCAAGGCTTGTTCCTTTTTTAAATTTTTTATTCATTTATTTTTTTTGTGTTTGCAGGAGATCTTAAATGGCGGTGAAAAAATAACTATGTGCAATAGAAACATACTATCATATACACAATATATGTAGAAGGTGCCGAGCTGAAATTATATAAATGACTATGGATGCAGGTATGTACAAACTGTAACAAGCTTTGACTATGGTACAGTATGAGTAACTATAATGATAGAAATATCTTAATAACAGGTTAATGACTATTACACACAAGAGTTCAGCCGTAAGCAATCTGTAGTATGTTAATGCTACCCTGTGCTGGACCCGATGTCCCCTGCGAGCAGAGGAGAAGGGGACTAGAGGAGTTGACATCAACCTTTCTTTTAATGCAACGTCATGGGGAATATAAGACCTATCTCCAATAAGATGGAAGAGCAAGCTGCGCTAACACAGCATCAGGGGAAATCCAGAGGGTAGAGAAGCATCATGCTATTCATGGCTAAAGGCTAATGGACCTGACTGCAACGGTCTTCAGTACACATCTCTAGCACAGGAGGTGGAGGCTGACATTTTCAATTGTTAACGCTCATTATATTATTCTTTACTTTACTATTTTATTTTTGCACTTTGTACTTTCTTGTATTACTGCTGTGAAACTGTGTGAAAACTTTAAATTATCCAAGTGTGAAAATGCTTGTGCACCCCATGAATGATCTCAGAAAGGTCAAAAAGCTCAAAGAGGGACATACCTAACTTCCTGTTTTAACCTTTCAACCTGTTGTGCAGCTTGACAGAGCTTAACCTGACCTGCCTCCTCACAGTGACTCTGTTGATCATATGACTTGGATGTGATCAGAGTGGGATCACCCCCAACCTTTGCTACCTACTGAACAAAACCTGGCTCTGGTCCAGACAGGAGGAAAGTTAAATTAAAGGGACTTTAATGGGAGTTAAGTCTGACATTTACACTGTAGGTGTATAAACACGGACCTGTCATAATCCTGGAGGTTTTAACATGTAAGGGAGGAAAGAACTAAATGTTTGCAGAGCAACTTGATATTTCTTTTGAGACAAATCACTCAGAGGATGACAAAACTGGTTTGAGTGTTTGCAGACACACAGAAGTTAGTTTGTCCTTCTAGGGGTCGGATAAAGAAATCAACACAGCATTAAGTAGAGCATAAACAGAGCATAAATAGAGGTGGTGGCCTAGTTCTCCTCCACATTGTCTTTACCACACCTCTTAATAAAATAGGCCATGTGTTTTTGGATGTGTTTGTGAAGGTGTGAGTGTTTTAAGAACAGCCTTAGCTCCTGAACAGAGGATATTCAGAGCCTCATAAAAAAAATCACAGATGTTTTTTGGCCCTGAACTCGACAGGATGGCAGCTAACTCTCAGGGGAAGAGACCGAACGTGACAACAATGGGACGCATCAAATGCAAAATAGAGCCCTTCAAGACTTCTTCAAAGACGCGGTCAGTGGTGCCGTGTAAATGCCTCCTTCTTTGTTTTCACTCTGCTGCTCCCCTCACTCAGCAGACAGAGCTTCTCGAAAAGAATAAAACTTTAAAAACAAATCAAAGAGTCCCTGAGCACTAATATAAAATATCATTAAACCCTGTAGATATGTTTGTTGGCAAGCTAAATCAGCCTTAAAAAATGTTCAGTGAGAGCAGGCAGAAGTCTGTTAGCATGAACACTGAACTCTCTTGTGACACCCAACACATCAAAAAGCATAACACCTCTCTTAGCTATAAACTTCTCCCAGAAGATACATTTTTGGTAAATTTTTGACTGTTTTTGACTGTAAATACAGCCAGATGAGCTTGTTAGCTTAGCTATTTTAGCTCATACTAGAATGTATTTAGTTAACAGTTTATCAACTAACGAGGATGTTGGCAATTTGTACGACTATTCGAGTTTGTTCTAGTGCATTGGCGTCGCGAAACTATTTACAAGACACATTTCATCCATTATTGCAAAACTGTAAACAAAAATATGTATCAAACGTGAGTAAAAAATGTTTGATCTGTTCTCTGATCAGCTACATGAAGTATCTAAGTTAGTGGTTCCCAACTTTTTCCAACTCAGGGCCGACTTTTAAGTCTCAAAAATGTTTGCAGCCAAGAACAATACACTCACTTTTGAAGGACTACCATTTAAAAACCATTTTTCCAATACAAAACCTGAAAAAAAACCTGGCAAAATTGTCAGATTCTCAAATTTCTCATGGTACCTGAATGTATCATAAGTGATGTCGACAACAGAGTGGAAAATAAAGATGAGATAAGTTTGCCTTGATTCTAATGTCCTCATTGAAAACTTACAGAAAATTATTTGTTTTGCTCAAGCTAAATTCTGTAGAAAACCCCCAAAATATTTGACTTTTTTCTGTTTTCATCAAGCCCTAAATAATAAATATACACCATGTTCGCTCTTTAGAAATCTTTTGAATTTGGCTTGAACTCATCGAGAAGCAACGACCAGAAACTGCAGGCTTTCCCGAGGGTTAAAATCTTTTGCATGTGACTTAGTTTAAATATTCAAAACACTATTATTTGATTTTATATTAATCATTTTGGGTTTTATCTAATCAACCTCCCCACCCCAAAAATAAATAAATAAGTAGACAAATAAAAATGGATATAATAGAATGATTTGGTCCAATTGCAATACCTTGGCCGGCCACCAGGGGGCTTTGACCCTCAGGTTGGGACGCACTAATCTAATTCTTTTGACCTAAAGTGACATGATATACATATATATATATTTTTAAAGATATTTTTTGGGCTTTTCTGCCTTTAATTGGATAGAGGAGGACAGTGGATAGAGCAGGAAATGGGGAGAGAGCGGGGAATGACATGCGGGAAACAGGCCACAGGTGGGAATCAAACCCGGGCCACCCGCTCGAGGGTGAACCTCATGGTGCGCGGCCATATCCACTAGGCCATCTGCGCCCCAAGTGACATGATATTTAACGATATCTCTTGATCCCGCAAGTTAAAAAATGTTTTGTTTTGTTGAAATGTGTTTTTCAGTAACTGGCAAATTAGTTTCTTTATACATCAATAACTATTATTGTTTTCATGACTGTGTATTGAACACCACCCTACAGAACATAAGATGGTTAGCTTCGCTTTTTATGTTAGCTTCGCTTACAATCTGTGTTGTGGTTAACTAAATGTCCGATTGCAACATTTCTGATTCAATTCCAAAATCTGTTTTTCGATTTACCTATCAAATGAAATGGCTCAAAGAAGCACTAACTTTGTTGTTTTGACCTCTTTTATTGTAATCTTTTTCTTGGGTGTGTTTGACCTTGGCCTAAATCCCCATGTTTGAAACCTTTGTTTCTTTAAAGCGCTCTCATACCAAAGCAGTGACTGAGTGTTTAACTTAAGTAGTGACGTGTGAGATGTCAGACAAAATAAATTGGCTTTCCTCCACACTGAGTCATTGCTGAACTTAACTTACATATTTCCTCCCAGTATACTTTACCGGAGTTTCATCAGTGCTCGTTGGTTGTTGTCTCTCCATCTGGGGAATCATAATGAAATAATGCAAAATAAATGAGATGAAAGAAGCTGGCTTTTCCTCATTACTGTGTTCAAATGATAGAATTTGTTATATCGTGCTTCACGGACATGGAATTGATCTTTCTAAATGTCCTTTTTGTCTTTGAGCTTCCTGGAATTGGTTGGATTCCCCAGCGCAAACAGCTAATATTTGGTTAAAGGCTCTTCGTAAGTCAAACAACCCAAAGAGGATTTTTGGAGCTTATCTGGTGCTGGATTTCTTTTTGAAATTCAGCTGCCAGGGAGGTTAAAGTGTTAAGTTGTTGGTGTTTATCTGTTTTGTCAGAGAGGGGGAAAAAAGGAATGGGGGTAGAGGGAGAAATATGGGTGACTCACATGCTTCCCCATCTCTAAAAATACAGGTTACAGTGAAGAAAATACATGATGACAAAAGGAGGGCCTGGGCTTAAAGAGTAAACGCCGCCGACAATGAAGCGGTTATTTTAGGGTTGTGTAAATAAGAGTCAATGTCAAACTGTGCCTACTGTAGGACACACACACACCTGCACACACACACAGACAGAAATGCAGTGTGTGACCTGTGGAGACCTCCCGCCCGACAAACAAACGGTGTAATTATATGCCTGCAGGTGGAATGTGCTAGCGATAGCCGAGCCCTTGTTGTCATAAGGACTGGAAGCAGCAGCAGCCTCGATGACCGACAGACATGAGCTCACTGCCATGACAATGAGGGGCGTGGCCAGGCCTGACGTTGCTGTGGAGACAGTACACACACATACACACTCTGCAAAAACTGAAATCTAAGCATGTCATTATGTCTTATTTTTAGTAAAATTTGTCTTACTATCCTTGATTTGAGCCACATTTACTAGACAAGGTCATAAAAATGTCTCATTTCAAGTTTTTTAAAGACAAAAATGAGGCATCAATTGCTTGTAATAAGTAAAAAAGAATCTGCCAATGGGATAATATAAAAGATTCTTGTTTTAAGACATCTTTCTAATTTCAAGAAACTTCCCGGTGAATTTGTCTTATCCCATTTAATCTGTATAAAAATCTGACTCAACAGAAACTTTTACACATTGTCCCCCAATGTTTTTTGAGAAAATGGGGATCCTATAGTTCAAAAACTTCATGTGAGAAGAAAAACCGAGATCAGTTTTGGATTTGCACACAAAAAATAGTTAAAAACAGCTGTCAGACCTTATTCGAAAATACAAAAATTGTGTTCCCATTGTAATTTAAAACACTCCTTGTCTGTTTGTAACTCACATTTTCTGTGACGAAAGCTCAGATAATGTATTGAAGCCCATTTTCACCTGTAAATTATACAAAAATTGATCTCCAAATTATAACTTTTAATTTCAAAATTTGGCTTTTTTTGCTCATACGTTTTTTTTTTTAAATCTCAAAATTTTTACTTTTTACTGGGATTACTACTTTGTGGAGACAACAATATCAAGGACTTTCAAAAATGTCCTCTAGCAGAGGGCTGACTACTACTGTCTAGTCTTTGTGTGTGTGTGTATGCACACACACACACACACACACACACACATAGAGTAATAAACATACAGACTGGCCTCGAGTGACACCACTGGGAAATTAAAATGCCAGCCCAGAGCACCACAGCTTTCATTGGCCAATCACAGCTTTACCCTGGATGTGTTTACTTTGCAACTTTGTGTGTGTGTGTGCGTGTGTGTGTGTGTCTGTGCAGGGCAGTTTACAGGTGCACTTGCACATGCATCCTCTAATTATAATGACAATGTCAGCCACTGTTGGAGAAATATTCACCACGCTTGTCTGGCGCTCAGGCATCAAGCACAGAGGAGCAATTACTGGGCTATCACATCGTTTTACAGCTGTGTTGTATATGTGTGTGTGTGTGTGTGTGTGTGTGTGTGTGTGGTATAGTAAGAGCTTTGGGAAACAATGTAAAGAAAAGAATAACCTGTTTGAAAGCAACTCTAAAACCTGACCGGTGAGTCAGGCCTGGTCTAATTTCAGCAAATTAGGTTTAATCTTTGTCTGTCGTTATCTTCTCCAAAGCTGAGGCGGCAAATACAATAATTATGTCTAAAAAGCACAAAGATCACTCCTCTGTCTGGTAACAACCTGTTGTTTCAGTTAAGAGCGTGAGGCGGCGCACTGGAGGCAAAAAGTGAACCATTTTATTACATTAAAATGTTTCATACAAACAATGCATACACACTAGTTTCATATTGCTTCAGACATAAGTTTCTTTTCTGTTTGAATTCCAGTTAAACAACTCTGTAACAAAATGTAAGTACAACATTTATGAAAATATAAATCTCTAAACAGGTAAGTCAGTCCTGACAATACAAAGAATACCATAGAAACATTCATTATACCAGTATGTCAACTATGAGTTGCAAACATGTAAGTTATTAAAAGTCATTCAAGTTACTGAACATACAATAATACCATTTACTGGCTTCCATATGGACACATTCAAATATACTCTTAAACTGGCATTCCAATATATTTCATAAGAGGACTCTTTTAAACGTTTTAGCAAAGGTAGCACATGTTCTCTATTGTTAAACAGAATCACAGTCCAACACTGAAACAATTTGGTAACAATATAATTACAGTACAAGCCTCAAAAACAAATCAAGACAATCAACATAATCAAACACAAAGTATAACTGGGACTTTGGCAATTACAAGATTTTGTCTCAATTTAGAAACTCCTGTGTAGACGGGGATTTAGGTGGTTTTTTTAAAGCTTGACGCTGCTACCCGGTTTGAAATAATTCAAGGGCCATTTATTTATCTTTTCGGTTCAAAACCAGTAAACATACAATAAGATGGAATAGCCCTTTAAAAGTATACGTCAAAGTGTGAGTGTGTGGTTTTCAATCATGCCGGAGAAATGATTGGTTTCGTCAGAGCGCAAATTGCATTTTGGGATTTTACAGACATGCTTAAACGACGCAATCAAGGTACCTGCGAGGTGCAGCCGATGGTTTCTCCAAGATTGTCGGCAAACAGGATATGAACAGCTGATACCAGAGTGCTATGGGCTCCCAAAAGGATCAAAAAGATTTGTGGAATGACTTGGAAGTATTTTGTAAATCTGTGACAGAGGTTTGGTAGAGAAAATTTTATCGCATAATTCTGCTTAGTGTTATTATATTCTCAGATATTAACCAGGAAGTACAAGTTTAATATACCAAGACGTATTAATCTAAATTTTTGGGTCACTAATAAACCAGGAAAATCAATCAAACCTAGAATTTAAGCTTGCTTTGAGATTGGCACCCCCCATGGTCAAAGTGGCCCAAGGAAATTCAACATTACCTGATAAAAAACAAACAAAAGCAATCTCATAATTCTGCTTTGTGATATTTTTTTTTTACCAGATTTGAACCAGAAAGTTCAATTAAACTTACTCATTTCAAATTTTGATGTTGCTATAAACCAGAAAAACAAACCATTCTTTGGTTCCCCCTTCAAACAAATTGGTGTAAAGATAATTTGACGATGCCTGATCAAAAATAAGAAATAAATAACCCCATAATTCTTCTTTGTGATTCTCTACCCCAAGATTTAAACCAGGAAGTACAAATATGAAGAGTCAATGAGATTTTTATTTTAGCTTGTATTGATTTTGGTGTCTCCTATGGACAAGGTGACACCTTCAAACTTCGGCACTCTTTTCTTTTTTAGGTAACCTTAAAGTCTTTTCTATGACTAAAATCTCCCTCAAAACTCCCAAACATTACAAGTTATAATCTGTTTTTCCCCTGCACAGATTTACAAGAGCAGGTGCCAAAGGTTTTGACATTGCTCTTAAGATAATTCACAAGAACAAAATCTAATTGACCCTTATTTGAGGATATAGATTTCTTTTCTTGACAGATTTTCTCCGAGCTCCTGTCGTATAAAGCATTTATTTGGTGGTATGTAGGATTTATGTGAGTAAGCTGTTTCCTGCAAGTACCTGGTTGGTCTTGTGTAGTTTTATAGGCAAATCTGAGACCTATTTTAAGACAACTCTAGATCACTTTTAACATTTTTTTTTACATTTTCATATAAATAAATCTAACAGTTTCTCACAAAACCACCCATAAAGTGCTTCTTTCTACAGTCTAAACCTCTATATATATATATTCACCACATTGTTTCTGTGAAACATTGGGCTAATCACTCTGTCTCTCTCTACTGTAACATTTAAACAAACTCCATTTAACCTAAAGCAAGTACACTGTTTAAGGCGTGAATGTGTATGGTGCTATGCTACACTGTATGCTCAATAGTGGTGTTTCCCTTAACACAAACGGCACACGAACTAATGGAACTGCAAGTAAATTCACGTCAAATTTACGTAAACTGTTCCAAGACATTTTCTACAACTATCATTACAAAGAGCAATGCCATCAATCTCTCATGTTGTTGACTTGATTTCAGAACACTGATCGTTCAGATTTAACGTCAATGCAAGTATTATGTAACTGTGTGTATACTGTGTTTACAAATTCCCTGCATTTTCATAAATCTTGTAATCTGCACATAA
>RPOG01006970.1:0-20714 GCA_008086565.1 Thalassoma bifasciatum
ATCAGACTCAGTTTAACTCAGTCAACGTCAGGCGGGAAAAGAGAAAAGGGCATCATGATGGTATGTGTACAAGAAAATTTAATTCAAATTGAGGTGAGAAACTTCAGGAGTTATTTCTTCAAGGGAGAAATCATTGCTTTAATAAGAATTTTAAAATGGATATTAAGTAAAAAATTACTGTATGAGTTCCTGTCATGAACTGTAAAGAGTTTCACGTGCATCAGCAACTTTCTGACGCAATGATTACTCAAATCTACACTGAAATTAAATTAGTGAGCAAACTCTCCATCTCCCATCAGAGTTCAAAAACATTTAAAAAGTCCTTTATGTTCAATTATCAGAGATTAAATGTGTTAATTTATCCCACATCACAACTTTACTGTGGACAGCTACCAGGTTATTCTTGATTTCAACAGGAGTATTTTTCTACAGCCTAACAAAGACACACACAAAGACAAACACACACACACACATATATATATGTATATGTATATATATATATATATATATATATATATATATGTATATATAAACACCCACACAAACGCACGCACGGCACGGCCACAGGGAAACACATGAATAGATGATGTTATGTGTTCACTCACCAAGTGACAAATAATGTGTGCAGCGAAGGGAAACATTTTAAAAAGTTACTTTGACACTTCAGCAGTTTATTAATCATCAATGACTTTTCAATCACTGATTTCTATAATTCACCTGTCACATCAGCTACCTGAGCTGTAACAATTCACCTGGATCCACCTTCATGGGTCAATTCTTCAGCAGGATTCAGGACTAACCTTAGGTTTGGTCCCTTAACAAGGTTAGGTTAAGTTTAGGTTAGGTTAAGTTTAGGTTAGGTTAGTGGCTAAAATATACCGACTCCATCTACCTTCTGCATCCGTCTGCGTTCCGTCTTCACTGCATCACAGCTTCAAAATCAATCAGGATTTATTCACTAAACTCACACTCCATCCGTTTGCTAACGGTCCGGCTGCGTGCCGACGCCGGCAAGACGCAAATGATACGCAGCGATCCTATTTCTGCCAGACAACGCAGCTGTGATGCATAAAATCAGAGCAGGGAAGATCGAGCAGGACAGGAAGTGGTAACCACCGAAAAGAGTCTGTGACTTTCAAAATAAAACAGACCATTTTAAAACTAGATAGGGTTAGGGTTAGTAATTGATTATCTTGACCGTGGCGGTAAACGGACATAATGAGCGTAGACACCAGGAATCAACCGGTTTGAAGTTTTACAGCCCAGATCAGACAAGAGAAGTGGGAGCTGCAGACGTGACGCCAGCGGGAAGCGTCTGAATGTTTGAAGACAATGGCGGCGTGTGAAGCGGTCTCTATGGAGACGGCAACATCTGCATTTTTATCAGAAATAGACTCCACTTCTCCTTAAAAGGAGAACAGAGAACGTGACTTTCAGCTTTTCTGACAGGAAACAAAAACGGATCAGTGAAATTCTCCGTAGCAGAACCGTCTGTCTGGTGTCAGGTTAAACGTCCCCGACGTCACCGTGGCTTCGTGTGGATTGGTTTGTGACGAGTACGTCAGGCAGAACCGTCATCCAATCACCAGCTGCTGTAGTTCTTGTGAGGTCCCGCCTCTGAAAACACTGGCGCCCCTTTTCCAGATGGACTCGTGAAATATTTCCGTGGCGGATATATGGAAGTCTGGCGTGTCAGGTGAGGGGGCACGGGAACTCTTCGATCTCACGACACTAACTGTGCGTCAGCCCTGCGGCTCAGCGATGACATGCAGCAGGTGTGAGGCGACAAATGCAGTAAACACCGACCGCAGCGAAGATGCAACGCAGACAAATGCAGTTTATTTCCCCCATAAGTGTTCGCAGCCAGGTTAGGGTTAAGTTTTCCTAACCAGGTGAGGTTAAGTTCCCTGACTAGGTGAGGTTCGTACCTGACAGGGGGATCTGGAGTAACTTTATCTTACCTGTGTGGGGGATTTGGGTCGGGGGGGGCCAGGTGACACAGGGCGAAGCATATGATTGGAGCTGGTGTCTGGACTCTCAGGTGGACTCTCGTCCTCTGGAGGTGACGGAGTTCTGGCGAGTCGCAGGGGTCCTGAATCACTGGGAGAGAAAATGGAGCCAGATGACAAAGCAAGACATCATCTGATTGGCTGACCAATGTCAGAGGTTATTCACCTGCTTCCACCAAGGTGACGGAGGTTCAGGGTGAAATATTCACAGGCGTACATTAGACAGTGATTCAGTCATAAAACACACAGACAGAGAAGATTCCTAAAGACTGATCTTTGATCTACCCACAGTTCACAGGGTCGATGGTTACACTGACCTCGGGGCGCCTTGGATGGTGAACATTTTGTCAGAGTGCTGTTCAGCCAACTGAGTCATGACCTCATACAGCTGCCTGCACACCTGCAGCAGAACAAGTTACACGTTATTCCTGTCACTGAAACATTCAAAGAGAAAACATTCAGTTTCTTCTTTGCTCTGTCCTGGTAACAGCTGATGTCACACCTGATTCTTCAAATGGCTATCGGAATATTTTTTGTTTAAAACTTTTTTTGGGGGGGGGGGGCTTTAAATTTAAAGATAAAGTCATTTAAACTGTGGCAAAAAATAATCAGCACCCACCAGAGAAATCTCACGGTGAAATTTGGCTTCAAGACTCGTCACACTCTTGAACGTGCTGATGTAGAAGTTCACTCGGCTGCAAAAAGACACAAGAGTTTTACCTGTGTGTGTGTGTGTGTGTGTGTGTGTGTGTGTGTGTGTGTGTGTGTGTGTGTGTGTGTGTGTGTGTGTGTGTGTGTGTGTGTGTGTGTGTGTGTGTGTGTGTGTGTGTGTGTGTGTGTGTGTGTGTGTGTGTGTGTGTGTGTGTGTGTGTGTGTGTGTGTGTGTGTGTGTGTGTGTGTGTGTGTGTGTGTGTGAGAGAGAGAGAGTAAACGAGAGAGAGCAGGTGTGCCTCACCTGTCCCAAAGTGTAGGAAGTTCATCTTGGAGACCAACGTTCAGCTCATCAAACACTTTCTGAGCCTTCCTCAGCTCATCATCGGCCTACGAGACCAAAAACAGCTCAAATACAGCACCGACCGTTCACCTGTTCACCTGTTTCACCTGTTTAACCTGTTCACCTGTTCACCTGTTTCACCTGTTCACCTGTTTCACCTGTTTCACCTGTTCACCTGTTTCACCTGTTTTCACCTGTTTCACCTGTTTTCACCTGTTTTCACCTGTTCACCTGTGTCACCTGTTTTCACCTGTTTTCACCTGTGTCACCTGTTTTATCTGTTTTCACCTGTTTAATGTTTTCACCTGTGTAATCTGTTTTCACCTGTTTCACCTGTTCACCTGTTCACCTGTTTCACCTGTTTCACCTGTTTAACCTGTTTTCACCTGTGTCACCTGTTTTATCTGTTTTCACCTGTTTCACCTGTTTAACCTGTTTTCACCTGTGTCACCTGTTCACCTGTTTCACCTGTTCACCTGTTTTCACCTGTTTTCACCTGTTTCACCTGTTCACCTGTTTCACCTGTTTTCACCTGTTTTCACCTGTGTCACCTGTTCACCTGTTTCACCTGTTCACCTGTTCATGAAGCCTTCACTTCTTGTTTAATAAACTTTAAAGGACACGGCGTTACCTTCATCATTTTGCGGTCACTCTTCATCCCTGACAGCTGCAGCGTTTCCACGTGATGGCGAGCGCTGTCATAGTCGATAAGTTTACGACTTCTTTTCGCCACCCGAGTCTGAAACATGGGATTGTCCCCTTCATTAGTTTAAGATTCTCCAGCAAAGTTGAAACCAAACTAAGACCAAATGTGTTACCTTGAGGTCTGGAAACTGTAGCAGATATTCGTCCAGGTTCAGGAGAGTCGAGTCCACCAATTTGTTATGGAAGTCTTCCCACAATGCATCACAGTCCTGAAAAAAGGACAAAACACTTCCAGTATCAAAGTAACTGAAATAATGTTCAAGTCCCACGAGGCTCAGTCATGAACGGGAGGATATTTTTTCAGACACTGGGGTTAGACGTCTCGCACTCGTCCTCTCACACTCGGTTCAGGTGGGATTGAGAGTTAAAGCACAGATCCAATCGACTTTAATTATATAGAACATTAAAACAACAAAAATCTCTCCAAAGTGCTGTACATAGAATCATAAAAATAATACAACAAACATTCCCGAGTCAAGATATGAGTTATTTTAGTTTCTCCACTAAATTTCTCACTGTGATCCCATTACGGAGATGAAATCACATCTAGAGTTAAAGGTCCAACCTTTTGTCTCTTTTCCCTTTTTTAAGAATTTAGTGAGACTTTAGTGAAGCTGATCTACAGCTGTGCTCATAAGTTCACATACCCTGGCAGAACAGATGAGTTCTTGTCCTTTTCTCAGAGAACATGAATGAAAACACAAAAACGTTTCTGTCTCTCATGGTTCGTGGTTGGTGAAGACGTTTATCAACATCAACAACAGAAACTTCCAGAATGACCCTGATGAAAAGTTTTCATCCTCTGGTGATTTTGTCCTGAGACACGAACAAGTCGACACATATGTGTTTGAATGTCTCCTAAAGGTAACCATGGTTACCATCCTCACCTGTGATCTATCTGCTTTAATCAGTGTGTGTGTATAAAAGTTTCTGAGCTCCTGACAGACACTTGCATCTTTCACCCTGCACTGTCCTTTAGCTTTGTAAACTCATGAGCACAGCTGTAGCTGCTTTAACTGGTTTTCTAACCATGTGTCTGATCAGTTCACAGACTCTGACCTTTCCAATGACCAGGACGTCGTCTTTGCCGTGCCAGTCCGGCTCATAGACTTCATGCAGGGACTGTGTCAGGTTGATGGACGCCTGCTGCATCCCTGCAGAAATAAACACAAAAAGGTGATGGTTCCCCCCAACTGTCAGTGTTTTCTCTCAAAGACCTCACAGAATAACTATCAAGAACTCATAAAGATCAGTCAGTAACTGGAACAAGAAACAAATGAAAGGTTTTAGACGAATGTTTGACCTGTTTACCTTTGATGGCAGCCATGTAGCCCTTCATCTCCCTCTGCAGGCGTGAACCTTCAGACTGAAAACGCACAAAATACATATTCAAAAGAGGCAAACACCATTTGCACCATCAAAACGTTGAAGTCTCAGGTCCATGTCACCAAAAAATGGCAGTGAAAAACCACGGACACGAGAGCTTTGAGCTCTACAGACCAGAGTAACCGTGCAGACTCATTATTCTTCACAGACAGAGCACAGTCCTCATCTTTGGTCTGTTGATCGTCGTCTGTAACACGAGTCAAAGCTCAAACACTCTGAGCCCAGATCTTTGAAAACCTTCTCTTTCTCTTTCACGGCAGAGCCAACGGTTTCAGGCTGATCAAACACTTTGTCTCTGATCAAACTCAGCGTGTTTCACCTGAACCATATCAACACTGTGTGTGTGTGTGTGTGTGTGTGTGTGTGTGTGTGTGTGTGTGTGTGTGTGTCTCACCTCCTGCCTTTTGAAGTTGATGACCACTTGTTCAAATTGCTCATCCTTCGTCTCATCTGCTTTTCCCAGTTTCTGCAAAACCTGAGAAAAATTATTGAAAAAATTTAAAGTCAAATTAGAACAAGTTAAAAAAAAAATATAACAAAATTGATTTTTAAAAAAGGTGATGTTAGAGAGGAACCATTAACAACTATTAGAGACACCATAAACAACTTTAAGAGAAACCATTAAAAACCTTTGGAGGAACCATAAAAACTGTGAAAGGAAGTATAAACAAACATAAGAGGATCCATAAACAACATAAGGAGAAACATAAAATTACTTAATATTAAAGGTTCAGGACCATTGACAGTTCCCTGTAAAGGTTCAGGACCATGGTCAGTTATCTGTAAAGGTTCAGGACCATGGTCAGTTCTCTGTAAAAGTTCAGGACCATGGTCAGTTCTCTGTGAAGGTTCAGGACCATGGTCAGTTCTCTGTAAAGGTTCAGGACCATGGTCAGTTCTCTGTTAAAGTTCAGGACCATGGTCAGTTCTCTGTAAAAGTTCAGGACCATGGTCAGTTCTCTGTAAAAGTTCACACCATGGTCAGTTCTCTGTAAAGGTTCAGGACCATGGTCAGTTCTCTGTGAAGGTTCAGGACCATGGTCAGTTCTCTGTAAAGGTTCAGGACCATGGTCATTTCTCTGTTAAAGTTCAGGACCATGGTCAGTTCTCTGTTAAGGTTCAGGACCATGGTCAGTTATCTGTTAAGGTTCAGGACCATGGTCAGTTCTCTGTAAAGGTTCAGGACCATGGTCAGTTATCTGTTAAGGTTCAGGACCATGGTCAGTTTTCTGTAAAGGTTCAGGACCATGGTCAGTTCTCTGTTAAAGTTCAGGACCATGGTCAGTTCTCTGCTGGATCAGGTAAAGGATCAGGTTAAGGTTCAGGACCATGGTCAGTTCTCTGTTAAGTTCAGGACCATGGTCAGTTCTCTGCTGGATCAGGTAAAGGATCAGGTTAAGGTTCAGGACCATGGTCAGTTCTCTGTAAAGGTTCAGGACCATGGTCAGTTCTCTGTTAAGTTCAGGACCATGGTCAGGTCTCTGCTGGATCAGGTAAAGGATAAGGTTAAGGTTCAGGACCATGGTCATTTCTCTGTTAAGGTTCAGGACCATGGTCAGTTCTCTGTAAAAGTTCACACCATGGTCAGTTATCTGTTAAGGTTCAGGACCATGGTCAGTTCTCTGTTAAGGTTCAGGACCATGGTCAGTTCTCGTTCTCTGTAGTTCTCTGAGTTAATTGATCGTTTTGTGTGAACACTGGAAGTTTTGAAGTCTTTGGTACAAAATGATCCTTGTTTTAGAATCTTTTGTTTTTGTTTGGATTGTTGTGCTGAAAGTTTCTGGTGCCTTTACAAACCAAAAGTTTGTGACTTTAAATACAAATATTTTGTTTAATGTGACTTGATTCATAAATAAATGAGAATTAATTATTTATTCATACCATTCTTTGTAACCAGCATTCATTGATTTCAAAATGGAAATTAATGTTTGGTTTATGAAAAGTGCTGTGTAATTAGACTAACCCTAACCCTATAAATGTAAATAAATGAGTTGTCTTTGTAAAAAAGAAGATGAGTTTTATTTTGCACATATTCTAATTATTTCTTGAATGACCCTGGAGCAGAATTAGTTCACAGACTCGGACCAAAAACGGTCTGTAGTCGTTGAAGTGTCGGTTTAATGTGACAGATCCCTCTGTTACTGACGTGCAGGTAGTGGTGACGTCACCCCCCATCTTGCGACCTTGGCGCAGGCTCCGCTGCTGCTCAAACGTCGTTCAGTCGTGACGGGCCTTTTCACATTACATATGACGTCACCATGATATTAACAGTGGAGGTTAACCGTCTTGGTTCACCGTTTGTTTCACGACACGTTACGTCACAATATCATCCGATCAGCTGTCCGTTGGTGAAAGCAAAGATTATTGGACCGGAAGTAGCAAAAAGGCTTGAGACAGAGAAACTGAACAGGCCTGAAGCAGAAAACACCGTCAGCGCCTCCATCACAGTTACACATCTATGCAGCACAGCTCTACCTCCGTCACACTCACAGTTACACATCTATGCAGCACAGATCTACATCCACCGCAGATCTTACCTTTTCCTGCGCGCGATTCAAACGTTTCTGCACGTTCTTCGCAAAGATTCCCGTTTTAATTTCCGCCATGATGATCCCCGACAGAGAGAGAGAGAGAGAGAGGGAGGGAGAGCGAGAGAGAGAGAGGGGGGGGGAGGGAGAGAGGGAGAGAGAGAGAGAGAGAGAGAGGGAGGGAGAGCGAGAGAGAGAGAGAGAGAGAGAGAGAGAGATTATCAGCGAGGGAGGGAGAGATGTGCTAAGGCGAGGGGGAGGTGTGTGTGTGTGTGTGTGTGTGTGTGTGTGTGCGCGCGCAGGGGGCGGGGTTTAAAGCGCTCAGTCAGCTGGTGGTGACGTAGCGACTTCAGCCTCAGTCTCGCGCTGTTGCTGCAGGTGCAGCAGATTATTCACGTGCTCATCTTGAGTCTGACGTGAATAAAAAAAGAATCATTACCCATGGACAAAAAAAATAAACAATCATCAAAACAGAAGATATTTTGTGTCAAAGTCTGAGTTAGAGTTTCTGTGTTTTATATTTGACTCCAGAAACTTCGACCTGAAGGTTTTAAAAAGCTCCAACAAAGGATCAATCTCAGTCTCACATTGGTCTCAATATATTTGACATCAAAACAACGATCTGCAGGAAACTTTGCCTCAAATTGATGTTGATTCGATGTCGGGAAACCAAGTGTTGAACGACGTCACATTAATCCCAACGAAACAAAGTTGAAGAATTTTTTGATGAGTGATTTTTTTGTTCGTGCTCTAAGGACAAAAACAGACAGAAGACTTAGCAAACAGCATGAAGCTCTTAAACTCTTTATCTAAATTTTACATCAACATCAGTGAGTCTGCTTCAACCTCGCTGTTTGAGATTTACCCCTGGATGTCATCATAAGTCAAATTCCCAACGACTCAGCATAGATGATGAAAAACAGACTAATATTACAGAACTGTAGACAAAACTCTTTATAGAACTGTTATTTCAAAGGTCATGAAACAGAAATGATCTCCGTCACCAAACAAACATGACTGACTTCATTTAGGTCGTTTCTGTGTCACAGACCTTCATCATCTTTTAATCCTGATGAGACCGAATGTTCATCTCCACTCTTTGCAGTTCCTGTTCATTTACAGCCAGTTTTCCGCACTGATCTCCTGTTTTTATGAAATGCAGTTTTGTACTGAAGCAATGCATTGTGGTCTGGTAAATTTGAAGCGAACAATTCAGGATCCAGGAAACCCAATCCAGGATCTGGATTAGGTTTTGGTTTTGTGGTTTGTGGGATCTTAGTTGGGTTTTAGTTTTTTTTTTGTTTTGTTTTGTTTTTGTTTTGTTTTTCAGGGAGTGCGGCTGAATTCTGGCCTTGATGAGAACTTTGTGTTTCAGGAGGAAGAGATGAGGCTCACTTCCTGTTCATCCGTCGCTGATGGCGACCAATCAGAGCGCAGTCCCCCCTCATGTTTGTAGGTGACCACTTTATTTTTAACTGAATTAAATCCTCCAGTTACTCAGGAATCACTTTGTGTTTTTTATGGAAACAGAATGTTACTGACTCGCCCGTCCTCTCTTTGGGGAGGTGGAGGAAATAGAAAGCGAGCGTTTGGCGCTTCTCGCCAGCTCTGAGTCATGTTTTTCACACGGACACCAGCTGCAGCCTCAGACTGCTCCTCTCCATCTCAGGAACCAGCCAAACCAGCGTCTTTAGTCCCGGCCTCACCTGGACCTTTCAGAGGTTATTGAAACTTTTATAAAACAAACTGCAGGTGAACGTCTTCATTCGGTGATTAAATCTGAAAATAACCTTCGTGCTCTGACGACAGTTTGGTGATGATCGTTCAATCAGTGAATCAACAAAGCTGCAGCACTGACGCCTGTCACAGGTCACCTGACAAACTCCAACAAAACTCAGAGGAGGAGATCACAAGCTGCCTCTTAAGCCCCGCCCCCCCTTACACCTGTGACCTGTGGGCCAATCACCCGTCAGTGTTTGAATCAGCTCCATGATCAGTTTCCTGTTGGTAGAAAGTTTCTTTTTACGAGACAAACTTAGACCAAGAAGTTCAGTCTGTGACACTTTCATCCAAACTTAGACCAAGAAGTTCAGTCTGTGACACTTTCATCTAAACTTAGACCAAGAAGTTCAGTCTGTGACACTTTCATCCAAACTTAGACCAAGAAGTTCAGTCTGTGACACTTTTATCCAAACTTAGACCAAGAAGTTCAGTCTGTGACACTTTCATCCAAACTTAGACCAAGAAGTTCAGTCTGTGACACTTTCATCCAAACTTAGACCAAGAAGTTCAGTCTGTGACACTTTTATCCAAACTTAGACCAAGAAGTTCAGTCTGTGACACTTTCATCCAAACTTAGACCAAGAAGTTCAGTCTGTGACACTTTCATCCAAACTTAGACCAAGAAGTTCAGTCTGTGACACTTTCATCCAAACTTAGACCAAGAAGTTCAGTCTGTGACACTTTCATCCAAACTTAGACCAAGAAGTTCAGTCTGTGACACTTTTATCCAAACTTAGACCAAGAAGTTCAGTCTGTGACACTTTTATCCAAACTTAGACCAAGAAGTTCAGTCTGTGACACTTTTATCCAAACTTAGACCAAGAAGTTCAGTCTGTGACACTTTCATCCAAACTTAGACCAAGAAGTTCAGTCTGTGAAGTTCAGTCTGTGACACTTTTATACGTCTCTTCATCTCAATGATCAAATGATCGTGATCAGCAGTTCAATCAATCAAGGGTTCGGTCTGTGGTTGTGTCAGTGGGTCTGTAGTTGACTGTAGGTCTGTGGTTGTGTCAGTGGGTCTGTAGGCTTCTGTAGGTCTGTGGTTGTGTCAGTGGGTCTGTAGTCGTCTGTAGGTCTGTGGTTGTGTCAGTGGGTCTGTAGTTGACTGTAGGTCTGTGGTTGTGTCAGTTGGTCTGAAGTAGTCAGTTGGTCTGTAGTTGTGTCAGTTGGGTTGTAGTGGTGTCAGTTGGTCTGTAGTTGTCGGTTGGTCTGTGGTTGTCAGTTGGTCTGTGGTTGTTTCAGTTGGTCCGTAGTTGTGTCAGTTGGTCTGTAGTTGTCAGTTTGTCCGTAGTTGTAAGTTGGTCTGTGGTTGTCAGTTGGTCTGTGGTTGTTTCAGTTGGTCTGTAGTTGTGTCAGTGGTCTGTAGTTGTCAGTTGGTCTGTAGTTGTGTCAGTTGGTCTGTAGTTGTGTCAGTTGGTCTGTAGTTGTCTGTAGTTGTGTCAGTGAACAGTCAGCCCTTTCTGGCTCCATCTTCTTTATAAATTTCAGACTCTGATCTAAAAAAAAATTCACACCAACAGAATTTCTGCAACACGTGAGGTGACAATGATCCTGCTGTGAGTCATTTGTGTCTGTGTGTGTGTGTGTNCTGAAGTAGTCAGTTGGTCTGTAGTTGTGTCAGTTGGGTTGTAGTGGTGTCAGTTGGTCTGTAGTTGTCGGTTGGTCTGTGGTTGTCAGTTGGTCTGTGGTTGTTTCAGTTGGTCCGTAGTTGTGTCAGTTGGTCTGTAGTTGTCAGTTTGTCCGTAGTTGTAAGTTGGTCTGTGGTTGTCAGTTGGTCTGTGGTTGTTTCAGTTGGTCTGTAGTTGTGTCAGTGGTCTGTAGTTGTCAGTTGGTCTGTAGTTGTGTCAGTTGGTCTGTAGTTGTGTCAGTTGGTCTGTAGTTGTCTGTAGATGTGTCAGTGAACAGTCAGCCCTTTCTGGCTCCATCTTCTTTATAAATTTCAGACTCTGATCTAAAAAAAAATTCACACCAACAGAATTTCTGCAACACGTGAGGTGACAATGATCCTGCTGTCATTTGTGTGTGTGTGTGTGTGTGTCAGTGTGTGTGTATGTGTGTGTGTGTGTCAGTGTGTGTATGTGTGTCAGTGTGTGTATGTGTCAGTGTGTTTGTGTGTGTGTGTGTGTGTGTGTCAGTGTGTGTGTGAAGTTCATGAATCAGGAACACTCTCTTCCTCCTCTTCTTTCTTCCTCCTCTTCCGTCGTGACGTTCTTTCAGAAGGAAACACCACAAACTGTCCTGAGATATTCTGAGACTATACTCACACAGTGTGTGTGTGTGTGTGTGTGTGTGTGTGTGTGTGTGTGTGTGTGTGTGTGTGTGTGTGTGTGTGTGTAAGAGGGAGAGAGAGAAGGAAAGTGTGTGTGACTCAGAGGGAAATACCTCTGTGAAAGAGGGAGGGATTAAAAAGCAGAGACGTATAAACAGAGAGAGCAGAGTGACCCAGCTCACACAAGACCTGATCCACCAAGACCTGATCCAGCAGGACCTGATCCACCAAGACCTGATCCACCAAGACCTGATCCACCAAGACCTGATCCACCAAGACCTGATCCAGCATGACCTGATCCACCAAGACCTGATCCACCAAGACCTGATCCAGCAGGACCTGATCCACCAAGACCTGATCCAGCAGGACCTGATCCAGCAGGACCTGATCCACCAAGACCTGATCCAGCAGGACCTGATCCACCAAGACCTGATCCACCAAGACCTGATCCAGCAGGACCTGATCCACCAAGACCTGATCCAGCAGGACCTGATCCACCAAGACCTGATCCACCAAGACCTGATCCAGCAGGACCGGATCCACCAGGACCTGATCCACGAGGACAGGGTCCACCTGGACTTTGGCAATGAGAACATGAACTTTGATCACAAAAACCAAGCAATGGAATCTGGGATCATCTGAGTGTGTTTCCAGTCCGTGTTCATGATCCTGAGTCTACTCAAACTCTACTCAGACTCTATTCAAACTCTACTCAAATTCAACTTAGACTCTACTCAAACTCTACTCAGACTCTACTCAGACTCTTTTCAAAACTCTACTCAAACTCTACTCAAACTCTACTCAGACTCTACTCAGACTTTTTTCAAACTCTACTCAGACTCTACTCAGACTGTTTTCAAACTCTACTCAGACTTTTTTCAAACTCTTCTCAAACTCTACTCAAACTCTACTCAGACTCTACTCAAACTCTACTCAGACTCTACTTAAACTCTTCTCAAACTCTACTCAAACTCTACTCAGACTCTACTTAAACTCTACTCAAACTCTACTCAAACTCTACTCAGACTCTACTTAAACTGTACTCAAACCCTTCTCAAACTCTACTCAGACTTTCTTCAAACTCTACTCAAATTCTACTCAAACTTTACTCAGACTCTACTCAAACTCTACTCAGACTCTACTAGGACTTTTTTTAAACACTGCTCAGACTCTGTCACCATGTGGTCCCTTTCAGCTCTGATCTACTTCCTCGTACTCAGTCTTGTGGTTAAAGCCTCTCCAACAATTTCTCCCTGTCCTCCTGTTGACCAAAAGTCTCAGGTTGACCAAAAGTCTCAGGTTGACCAAACGTCTCAGGTTGACCAAACGTTTCAGGTTGACCAAACGTTTCAGGTTGACCAAACGTCTCAGGTTGACCAAAAGTCTCAGGTTGACCAAACGTTTCAGGTTGACCAAACGTTTCAGGTTGACCAAACGTCTCAGGTTGACCAAACGTCTCAGGTTGACCAAACGTTTGACCAAACGTCTCAGGTTGACCAAACGTTTCAGGTTGACCAAACGTTTGACCAAACGTCTCAGGTTGACCAAAAGTCTCAGGTTGACCAAAAGTCTCAGGTTGACCAAACGTCTCAGGTTGACCAAACGTCTCAGGTTGACCAAAAGTCTCAGGTTGACCCGTTGTCCCAGGTTCTGGAGGCGTTGCCACCCCCAGATTGCCCATCATGCTCTTTGTCTCATGGGAGGAGAAACTCTTCTGGAGAACGGGACGAGATGGAGGCGGCAGTGAAAAGCCACATCCTGAACATGTTGCACCTGCGCCATCGACCCAACCTGACGCAGCCGGTCCCCCGTGCGGCGATGCTCAACGCCATCAAGAAACTCCACGTGGGCCGCGTTGCTGATGACGGCGGCGTGGAGATCGAGGATGGAGGCACACGGGTCGGAGCGCCAGAACCCACCAACGAATCCCCGACAGAAATCATCATTTTTGCAGAGCAAGGTAAAAGTTAACCGTTTATTGTTGGTCAAAGGTCAGATCCTGATCCTGATCCTGATTCTGATCCTGATTCTGATTCTGATCCTGATCCTGATTCTGATCCTGATTCTGATTCTGATTCTGATCCTGATCCTGATTCTGAGTCTGATTCTGATCCTGATCCTGATTCTGATTCTGATCCTGATCCTGATCCTGATTCTGATTCTGATCCTGATTCTGGTCCTGATCCTGATCCTGATTCTGATTCTGATCCTGATTCTGATTCTGATCCTGATCCTGATTCTGATCCTCATCCTGATCTTGATCCTGATCCTGATCCTGATCCTGACCCTGAAACCTGATTCTGATCCTGATTCTGATCATGATCCTGAACCTGATTCTGATCCTGATTCTGATCTTGATCCTGATCCTGATCTTGATCCTGATCCTGATCCTGATCTTGATCCTGAACCTGATTCTGATCCTGATCCTGATCCTGATCTTGATCCTGAACCTGATTCTGATCCTGATCCTGATCTTGATCTTGATCCTGATTCTGATCCTGATTCTGATCCTGATCCTGATCCTGATCTTTCAGGGTCTCAGTTTTGTTTCAGTCGTGAAAACGAGTCAAAGGTCGAGTTTTTTCACGTGTTTATTCATTTAAACAATTTTTTTTTTTTTAACCAGGTCAAAGATCCGTGAGATCATCTCGTGTCACAGAGCGACGCGGCCACAGGCGTTAGTCACATGAAACAACGACAACTAACAAAAACAACAAACATCAAAGTAAATAAATGAAAGACATTTGATAAATAAAGTGTAGGAGAAATTTTGGCTGCAACAGTTTAAGAACACGAGCGCTGTGTCCACATCCTGACATGCTAACGTGCTAACAGGCTAACGTGCTAACGGGCTAACAGGCTAACGGGCTAACAGGCTAACGTGCTAACAGGCTAACGTGCTAACAGGCTAACGTGCTAACAGGCTAACGGGCTAACAGGCTAACGTGCTAACGGGCTAACGTGCTAACAGGCTAACGTGCTAACAGGCTAACGTGCTAACGGGTTAACGTGCTAACGGGCTAACAGGCTAACGTGCTAACAGGCTAACGGGCTAACAGGCTAACGTGCTAACAGGCTAACGTGCTAACGGGCTAACGTGCTAACGGGTTAACGTGCTAACGGGCTAACAGGCTAACGTGCTAACAGGCTAACGGGCTAACAGGCTAACGTGCTAACAGGCTAACGGGCTGCCTTCTCTGTTCTGCAGGCGCCGCTCCGAGTACAGTGACCTTTGACCTCGGGGTGGAAGATGGCGGCTCGTCCGTGGTGGAACAGGCCAGCGTTTGGATTTTCCTGAAGGCGCTGAAGAGCAGCCAAAGAGCAAAAGCCAAAGTGGCGCTGAGGCTGCTTCTCCGCCGCAGGAACGATGACACTGACCTTCATGACGGGGAGAGAGTTTCAGAAAAGATGGTGGACACACGGCGAAGTGGCTGGCACGCCCTCGCCGTCTCCTCCAGGGTTCAGACTCTGCTGGGCAGCGGCGACCGCTTCCTCGACCTGCAGGTTTCCTGCCCGCTGTGCTTCGAGGGCGGCGCCTCGCCCGTAACTGTGAGGGGAGCCCGAGGTGGCGAGCGATCTCACCGGCCGTTCCTCGTGGTGAAGCTGCGAGCCGCAGCGGGGGCCAGCCGGCGGCGAGTCAAACGAGGTCTGGAGTGTGACGGGGAAACCAGACTCTGCTGCAGACGCCAGTTTTACGTGGACTTCAAAGACATCGGCTGGAGCGACTGGATCATCGCGCCGTCCGGTTACCACGCCAACTACTGTGAGGGAGACTGCCACAACCACATGGCGAGCTACGGGGGCTCCACCTTCCATTCCACGGTTCTCAACCATTATCGTCTCAGGGGGCACGGCGCGTTTCGCAGCGCCCGTTCTTGCTGCGTGCCGACCAAACTGCGCGCCATGTCTCTGCTGTACTTTAACGAGGAGCAGAAGATCATCAAGAAGGACATCGCAGACATGATCGTCGAGGAGTGCGGCTGCTCGTAACCATGGAGACGCTTTCTACTCATAACCATGGAGACGCTTCCTGCACGTAACCATGGAGACGCTTCCTGCTGGTGACCATGGAGACGCTTCCTGCACGTAACCATGGAGACGCTTCCTGCTGGTGACCATGGAGACGCTTCCTGTGAGTAACCATGGAGACGCTTCCTGCTCGTAACCATGGAGACGCTTCCTGCGAGTAACCATGGAGACGCTTCCTGCACGTAACCATGGAGACGCTTCCTGCACGTAACCATGGAGACGCTTCCTGCACGTAACCATGGAGACGCTTCCTGCTGGTGACCATGGAGACGCTTCCTGTGAGTAACCATGGAGACACTTCCTGCTCGTAACCATGGAGACGTGTCCTGTGAGTAACCATGGAGATGTTTAGACGAGATAAGATTCCTTATCTTGATGCTGGATCGAAGAAAACAATAAAAAATGTCGACAGTCACAGAAATCGACCTGTTGACGTTTTGGAAAGTGTCTTAAACGTTTGTTATGATTTTTAAAAAAACTAAGATTGATTTCATGTTTGAACCAGAAAACAAAGGGTTGGCGTTCAGGGACAAACATGGCAACTGCAACTAACAGAGACTCAACAGCAGACCTGAGTGATGTATGCAACCAACAACCACCAACAACAGCAACATCAGCAACCAGCAACAACAGCAACAACAACAACAGCTACACCAACAACAGCAACAACAACAGTAACAACAACAGCAACAGCAACAGTAACAACAACAACAGCAACAGGAACAGTAACAACAACAGCAACAGCAACAGTAACAACAACAGCGACCAGCAACAGCAATAACAGCAACAACAACAACAGCAACAACAGCAACAGTAACTAATCCACTCTGCTCCAAACAAAGACTGACCGTTTGTAATGGAGCAACTCTGATTCTATTTGTGGAAACAACTTTTTTCCACTGTTTTATTCATCTTTTTCTACTGTGTTCTATTTATCATTTTCTACTGTTTTACTTATCATTTTCTACTGTTTTATTTATCATTTTCTACTGTTTTATTTATTGTTTTCTACTGTTTTAATCATTGTTTTCTACTGTTTTATTTATTGTTTCTATTGAGTTCCATTGTTTGATAAAGAGCTTCTGATTCTCTTTGTGTCATTTCTGTTTTCTATTTCATTTTGTTTCTTTTTTTAACTTTGTTCAGCTGTTGTTTGCTTGTTGTTTGCTTTTTGTTTGTTTGTTTGTTTGTTGTTGTTGTTTTTGTTTCTGATTTTGTTTTTTAGGGAAACTGTGATCAGATGTTGAAACATTTGAAAGAATAATTTATTAAACTGAATTGATAGGAAAAGTTTTTATTATTTGTAAGAAATTCTGTTCGTTCTCATGATGAAAATAATAATCATCATTGTTGGAGAGAAAAGTTGGATCGTATTATTATCAAATGTTGGCAGAAATTAAAAAAGTTTAAACATTAAAATCCATGACGTCTGTGATCAAAACACGAAAAACAAGAGACACATTAGAACAGAATAAATTTGAAAAAACACAAACAAACAGAAACCTAAAAAAAAAAAGAAGTGAAAAAAGCTCAGAACAACAAAAAAATAAGATTCTGGATAATTGACTGATGTCAGACACCAGGGGGCGCAGTTTTATTTACCGCAGTCAGACACCAGGGGGCGCAGTTTTATTTACCGCAGTCAGACACCAGGGGGCGCAGTTCATTTTACCGCAGTCAGACACCAGGGGGCGCAGTTCATTTTACCGCAGTCAGACACCAGGGGGCGCAGTTTAATTTACCGCAGTCAGACACCAGGGGGCGCAGTTTAATTTACCGCAGTCAGACACCAGGGGGCGCAGTTTAATTTACCGCAGTCAGACACCAGGGGGCGCAGTTTAATTTACCGCAGTCAGACACCAGGGGGCGCTGCAGTTCCTTCGTTGGTCTGACTCCACGTTTCCAGATCCGGGTCAGTTTCAGGCTGTTGTGTTGAAAATTAAGCTGGAAACAAAGAAACTTTAAACCAGCAGCTTTAATAGCGTGAAAAAAAACCTGCTCTCTGGTTTCTCCTCCTCCAGTTTCTCCCACAGCTCCTCCGGTTCCTCCTCCAGTTTCTCCCACAGCTCCTCCGGTTCCTCCTCCGGTTCCTCCTCCGGTTCCTCCTCCAGTTTCTCCCACAGCTCCTCCGGTTCCTCCTCCGGTCTCTGCTCGTGTTTCTGGCCGCTTTGATGTACCGAGCTCCGGTCAGACCACAGCGGAGTCCCGGAGCTCCGCGGCCGTCAGGAAGGTTCCCTTCCCCGGCCTCCTGCTGGGGTTTCCCCGGGGCTCGTTCCCCGCACGGAGCCTCCAGACCCCGCGCTGGTTCTCCCCGCGGCTCCGCGCTCCACTCCCCGCCCTACTCCCCGGCCGCTTCCTGGGGCCACGGAGACGGTTCCCCCGCAGCGACCGGCGGCGGAGCCCGGGGCTCCGGGGGACGGATGTGGGGCAGGGGGGGCGGATTCCGCCGGCATCAACACTTCAGCCCTTCAGCTCACCTGAAACAGGTAAATACTGACACATTAATTAAACCTGAAACAGGTAAATACTGACNTAATTTACCGCAGTCAGACACCAGGGGGCGCAGTTTAATTTACCGCAGTCAGACACCAGGGGGCGCTGCAGTTCCTTCGTTGGTCTGACTCCACGTTTCCAGATCCGGGTCAGTTTCAGGCTGTTGTGTTGAAAATTAAGCTGGAAACAAAGAAACTTTAAACCAGCAGCTTTAATAGCGTGAAAAAAAACCTGATCTCTGGTTTCTCCTCCTCCAGTTTCTCCCACAGCTCCTCCGGTTCCTCCTCCGGTTCCTCCTCCGGTTCCTCCCCCGGTCTCTGCTCGTGTTTCTGGCCGCTTTGATGTACCGAGCTCCGGTCAGACCACAGCGGAGTCCCGGAGCTCCGCGGCCGTCAGGAAGGTTCCCTTCCCCGGCCTCCTGCTGGGGTTTCCCCGGGGCTCGTTCCCCGCACGGAGCCTCCAGACCCCGCGCTGGTTCTCCCCGCGGCTCCGCGCTCCACTCCCCGCCCTACTCCCCGGCCGCTTCCTGGGGCCACGGAGACGGTTCCCCCGCAGCGACCGGCGGCGGAGCCCGGGGCTCCGGGGGACGGATGTGGGGCAGGGGGGGCGGATTCCGCCGGCATCAACACTTCAGCCCTTCAGCTCACCTGAAACAGGTAAATACTGACACATTTAACCTGAAACAGGTAAATACTGACACATTAAACCTGAAACAGGTAAATACTGACACATTTAACCTGAAACAGGTAAATACTGACACATTAAACCTGAAACAGGTAAATACTGACACATTAAACCTGAAACAGGTAAATACTGACGAATTAATTAAACCTGAAACAGGTAAATACTGACACATAAAACCTGAAACAGGTAAATACTGACACATTAAACCTGAAACAGGTAAACACTGACACATTAAACCTGAAACAGGTAAATACTGACACATTAAACCTGAAACAGGTAAATACTGACACATTAATTAAACCTGAAACAGGTAAACACTGACACATTAAACCTGAAACAGGTAAATACTGACACATTAAACCTGAAACAGGTAAACACTGACACATTAAACCTGAAACAGGTAAATACTGACACATTTAACCTGAAACAGGTAAACACTGACACATTAATTTAACCTGAAACAGGTAAATACTGTCACAATTAATTAAACCTGAAACAGGTAAACACTGACACTTTAAACCTGAACAGGTTAACAGGTAAACACTGACACTTTAAACCTGAACAGGTAAACAGGTTAACAGGTTAACAGGTAAACAGGTTAGCAGGTAAACAGGTAAACAGGTTAGCAGGTTAACAGGTAAACACTGACACTTTAAACCTGAACAGGTAAACAGGTTAACAGGTTAACAGGTAAACAGGTTAGCTGGTAAACAGGTTAACAGGTTAACAGGTTAACAGGTTAACAGGTAAACAGGTTAACAGGTTAACAGGTACACACTGACACAGGTGTAGTTGATCATTTTGAACGTAGATAATAATTTTTATTCTATATTTTGTTTCTGTTGTTTTCAGTCGGGGTCGTCAGACGCTCCAGTGGAGAAATATTTCAGCCCGGCCATGTTGCAGGATCCGTGGTCGTCGCTCCAGCCCGTCGCCGTCTCAGATCGCTGAATGGTCGTTGGACTGCTCCTTCTGAGCATGCTCAGTCACCAGCAGGGCGTGTGTGTTTTCACTGGCAGCTTCAGGACGACACGAAATCAGGAATCAAACTTTAACGGTGTTTTTAAAAGATTTCTATATTTTTGGACGAACTCTGTTACTTCTTCACAAGTTTTTATCGAAACAACATTTTTTTAAATAGTTTGTTTTATAAAATAAAGGAATCGAGCTGAGAACAAATTTTCTGTTTGGTCTTTTATTTTAAAAAAACAGGAAACTGGCAAAAAAGTCAGTGTTTAAATTTTAGAGGAAAAAAATGTTCACAACTGTGTGTNAGTCCCGGAGCTCCGCGGCCGTCAGGAAGGTTCCCTTCCCCGGCCTCCTGCTGGGGTTTCCCCGGGGCTCGTTCCCCGCACGGAGCCTCCAGACCCCGCGCTGGTTCTCCCCGCGGCTCCGCGCTCCACTCCCCGCCCTACTCCCCGGCCGCTTCCTGGGGCCACGGAGACGGTTCCCCCGCAGCGACCGGCGGCGGAGCCCGGGGCTCCGGGGGACGGATGTGGGGCAGGGGGGGCGGATTCCGCCGGCATCAACACTTCAGCCCTTCAGCTCACCTGAAACAGGTAAATACTGACACATTAATTAAACCTGAAACAGGTAAATACTGACGAATAAATTAAACCTGAAACAGGTAAATACTGACACATTTAACCTGAAACAGGTAAACACTGACACATTTAACCTGAAACAGGTAAACACTGACACATTAATTAAACCTGAAACAGGTAAATACTGACACATTAATTAAACCTGAAACAGGTAAATACTGACACATTTAACCTGAAACAGGTAAACACTGACACATTAAACCTGAAACAGGTAAATACTGACACATT
>RPOG01006971.1:6488-16488 GCA_008086565.1 Thalassoma bifasciatum
TCCTCTTCCTCCTCCCCCTCCTCTTCCTCCTCCTCCTCCTCCTCCTCCTCCTCCTCCTTGTCAGTGTCACAACAGCCCAGAGAAACCTCTTTGTTGAGCTTTAACAATATCCGGACCTCTGCGCCCCAGACTTCTGCTCCTCACTGATAATATTGGAGCTGACAGTGACGGAGGATTCCCGCCGCCGAGGTCGACTCTTCGGGTGAAGGATCCCGAGGAAAAAAGAAAAGATGCTCCTGAATCCAGGGCAGCTCTTTCACTTTCACTTAATATTCTGAACATCACCTGCTGCTGCGTGGAGCCGCAGCACGTCCTGAGTGTGCCGCCGGCGTGAAGTGACACACATCATACGCTGATGTGTTCGGGGCTTTGAGGCTGCAGATGTTACACAATGCAAAGATAACCTCGAAACTTCCACCGAGGAAAAACAGACGGAAATAAAGTTTGACTCAGAGCTCAGAGCAGAATCCAGGACAAACTGGAGCAAAACTCCTGCAACATGATCAACACATGAACAAATGAGGAGTCGACTGGATGCTCACGCTGGTTTCTACCTGGGTCTGATAAAGCCCCCCCCCTCCCTTTACTGGTCACCTCTCCTCTCTGAAACCAACCTCAGGATTCCCCACAGAAACTGTTTTATCTGGACTCCCTGACCCTGCCCCCCCCTCAGACCGACAGACGGACGGTTGATGCTCGGTTGCGTCAGACAAACCTGGACTGATCGTATTAGTCAAACCACAGCTGTGATTTCCTCCACATATATAAACCTTCTCCTCCTCCTTCTTCTTTGAAGTTTTTCTCATCAGTTCACGTCGCTGCATCAGCTGTTTAACCCCAACATGAGTTTCCTGTGAGACTCAAACACTCATGTGATCAGATTTCACCTGATTTAATTTGGACTAAACAAGAGTCAAAGAAAATGAATCAGAGTAGAATTAATTATGCAATGTCAGAGATGCAGAGGACCAAAGGAAGAAGCTTAAACACCTGAGTAAAATTCAGGTTATGACCTCAGTTTGACCCCACTCCAACAGGGGGCGCCACTCACTAACACCGGAGTTACACTAGATCTGACCCGGCTCTGGTACCAGGACCTCCATCAGCTGGAGTCATAGAGTTTTTAATTTCCTAGATTCAATGATCTTCTCCTGGTTCATGTTGTTAAACCTCAAACTTGTTTTTCTCTTGGTCTGTTTCTGCTCGTTATGTCACTTTGTTGTTGGAGTCAAGATAAAACCATCTTGTTTGGACACACTTGCTTTTATTTTGAAAGTCACTTTAGTTGTTTCCATGCATGATTTCCTCTCCTGCTCAATCTGCCTTTTGTGAATTGACCTGCCACTGCTCTAACGTCTCCCAAAACAGAAACCTGTGAATCCGTTCAGAGTTCACATCATCACAAAGATGTTCACGCATGTTGCAATTGGAAGCAACGTTCTTTAAACATTAAATTAAAACCATAAGCAGCGTAAAACTGTTTGTTTGTTCTGTGGTTGATCAGAAATGATTCAACACCACTGAATCAACCTCTGGTGAGTTCAGACTGTTACAGAGCTGCCGGTGTTTCAGAGTAAAACGTGACCGTTTTAACTGGAGACTTCAGCCAAACGTGTCACTGATGTTCAGCTGATTGTCTCCAGTTAAAACGGTCACATTTTACTCTGAAACACTGGTGACTGTTAGTCTGTGTCTGAGTTATTAAATGTTTTCTTTTTCTAACCTCAGTTAACCAGTCACCATCACAGGTAAAAACATTAACTGATGAAACTCTGTCATGTTTTTTTGTGTCAGGTTGTTGTTCATGAATCATCCAGTGACCTGTGTGAGTTTCAAATTTCCCACTAAAAGCGTCTGCAGACTTTTGTCATCGTCTCTGAATGAAGAGTCCTTCCTCTCTGAGTAAAGTGAACCTTCCTGCTCAGAAACAGGTGATGTGAGGTAAAAAACAGAGTTTCTGCCTCGTCTTTGATGTTTCTGTGTTCGTCTGCCACTCTTCTTTCATTTCTGTCATCAGATTTTCAGCCACACGGACGATTTCAACCTTCAGTCCGGTCACAGGTTCAACTCTTTGTTCCTCAGCTCCTGCAATATTTTAAAACCATGAAGTTTGATGTGAAATATTCTAAAAATCCACACCAAGGTTTTCTGATTAAGAAGTGACGCTGGTCTGAGGCTGGTGAATAGGAAGGAAAAACATCAACATGTGGAATAAAAGCGGCGAGCGCTGAAAAGACGCCGTGAATGTGAGAGAGGAAGATGAGTCTGAAGCTGCTGCGTTTCTCTGAATGACACAGTAAAGACGCTGAAGTGGAGTCGCATAAAGAAGAAATGTGAAACCTCTTAATTGAAAAATATGTGAGAGATTTCTGCAGAAACATTCAACCACAGTAAAACATTTTTCCTGTCAGAGCTCGTGGAATAAAACCAGACTAACGAGGCTCTGAGGTTTGATAGAAATGAAATTCTTCTCTTTTTAATTTCTTCATGTTTGTCTCTGACTCTGAGTCCTTGAAACATCAACAACATCATCAACATCTGACAAACACATTAAAAACACACACACATGCTGTTCTTTCAGAGTAAAAGCACATCTACAGTTTGCTGTTTTCCTGATATAAAGTGAAAAACACGTTTGCTGAAGTTCACAGGTTTGAGAACAGGTGAACATGTGAGTCACAGCAGCAAGAAAACACTTCAACGTGTGAAACATGTTTCTGTGTCTGAGGAGAGAGAAACATGTTAGAGACACTTCACAATAAAACACGTCACAGTTAAGCAGCTTTCACACTTTATTTTTGACTTTCACTGTAAAAATACATCAAGTTAATGTTTAGAATAAATGTGAGGAGAAGAAATGTCCTGATCCTGGTGTCAGATCAGACTGATTATGGCTGTTTTATGTGTCTGACATCAGTATTTTAGCCTTTAATCACAACACCAAACGACAACATGTCAGAATAACTGAGTTCACCCAACCTGGAGAAGTTGATGATAAATAATAAAATAAAGTTCATTGATGAGGAACAGCAGCTTCACTGAGCACAACCTGGAGTAAATTTATAAGAATACAAAGTCTGGAAATAATAAGAAGGTTAAGTAGCTGTAAAAACAGCTAAATGTGTTTAAAGAGGCTTTAAGACAAAAGCACAGTTAATTGATGAGTTGATTTGAACCTTGAGCTTGCCGTAGTTGTGATTAAGTTACTTTTATCCATTAGTGTTTTCACATTTAGAGGTTTTAGTCTTGTTCACAAAGAGTAACTGTGAAATGTTCCTGTGATGAAAGTTGAAATTCAGTTTTAAAACCAAAGTTATATCCATGTATGCTAACCACTAGCATATCAATGTAATTCCCCATAGACGTTAGCATGAAGCTAGCTCTGTTTTCTCTCTGGTCTGAGCTTCATTAGCAGATGTGAAACATGTGAGAGAGTAATGAACATTTCTGTGTGTGTTCAGTTTAACAGCTTCTTCAGTAAAACTTCAAGCAGAAAATCCTGAATCTGAGTTTCCTCTAAAAACTGTTATTTAATGTAAACATTTCTGATCGATTCTGAACAAGCACCAGTTCAACATTCACATCTCTGGACAGGAGCAGAGTGTCAGCTGGTGTGTGTGTGTGTGTGTGTGTGTGTGTGTGTGTGTAGGAATGTGTCCTGTTCTCTCTGTGGATGATGAAGCGTCTGCTGCTGCAGGTCGTCTTCATTTCTGTCTCCTCTGACCTCATATCTCAATATCAAAGACTGAAACGTCTGCACACCTGACATCTGTGTGTGTGTGTGTGTGTGTGTGTGTGTGAGCATCGATCTCTCTGTCTCTTCCTGTGGACTTCTCTTCTCCTGGACTAAGTTATGACAGCTCACATTGCATCAAACACAAACAGAGAGAGTGAGTTTCCATCGACCTGTTTTTCTGCACCTTTTCAATTTGCCTCCATAAATAAAACCTGAGTGGAGACGTTTAACAGCTGCACGCCGTTTTCATGGAAACAGGATGTGACGGCTGAATCCTGCTCCGGGATAAAGAGGACGAGTCAAAACATTTGAAAACCTGCTTCACAAACAATGAGCATCATTCACTGATAAATGAGTAAAATAAAATAAGTAAAAACTCCAGGTGAGAAAATGTTGGTGGATCACAGATTTGTGTGTGAAACATTTATGAATGAGGCCTGATGAGAGGAAATCTCACAGCCAACACAACTTTCTACCTTTGAGGAACCGAAATAATAAAAAAACATTTTTGTGACTGAAAAAATCTGTTAAAGACTAAAATTAGAGGTGAGAGCTGGAAAAAAACATTTCACTGAGAGTTAGAAAAATGGAGTTTACATGAGTGAAAACTCCTCCACAAACACTGAGACTCATCTGCTGCTCAGATACTACAACAACCCACTACTACAGTGTGTGTGTGTGTGTGTGTGTGTGTGTGTGTGTGTGTGTGTGTGTGTGTGTGTGTGTGTGTGTGTGTGTGTGTGTGTGTGTGTGTGTGTGTGTGTGTGTGAGCAGACAGCTGGCTGACAGAGACAAGAGAACAACAAGATAAGAGAGAAGAGGAATCACCTTCACACACCTGACAACAACCACAGCTCTCCCTGTGTGTGTGTGTGTGTGTGTGTGTGTGTGTGACTTGTTTGTGTGTGTGTGTGTGTGTGTGTGTGCGTGTGTGACTTGTGTGTGTGTGTGTGAGCCTGGTGGTACAGGAGGAAATAAAAACAGTGGTTGTTGGAGCGATAAGTCCTCAGTGTCAGGTCGGAGCATCAATTATTTCTTCATCCAAGTTTTTTTACAACCTGAAGCTCCTTCAAAATAAAGCTCCACTCTCTGCTGTAAAGTAAACTGAAGCTCCTTCAAAATAAAGCTCCACTNGCTCCTGGTTTGAAACGTTTCCGCCGCCCTGTGCTGTCGACACAGATCCAGAAACAAACGTGAAACAGTGGTTGTGAGGGAAACTCTCTGCACGTGTGCGTTTGTGCTGCAGCTCCCAGGGATTAGAGTCAGAAATAATTAGTGCTTCCACTTCAGCTCAACACACGCAGACCAGAAAACATGCAAATGTGAGTCTGAGTTTGTTGCTCCTGAGACACAGCAATGTTCATTTTTAGCTTTTAAACTCACAGAAACACTCTGAAGTTCACTCATCAGCAGGAAAAATGCGAACACTTCTTCTTTTTTCTGCAGGATGAATCCACAGTTTTCATCTCTGTGACATTTGCTGCTTTTCTCTGCATGTTTCTGAGTCTGAAAGTGAGGCCTGATGGATGCAGAGAAAGTTCCTCTCAGAGCAGAAAAGGTCACACAGAGGAGCTGGAAATGAATCCCTTTCTTCACATTACAGGATAATGAGGATAATTTCATTTTCAGAGCCGTAGATCAGGAGCTCACGCTGATGAACCGAGTGCATTTAATGAAATTGGGAAACTAATTGCAGAATCTGAGGCCGGACTGTGACATGTGCATGGGAGGAGTTTCTCTCCTCGCTCTGATTAAAAGACTCTCAGCTTCAGATGAATTATTTCTCCCAGTTTGTCTCAAAGTGCTCTCTCTCTCTCTCTCTCTGTCTTTGTTCAGGCTGGTCTGCTGGTTTATTTAGTCCAGTTAAAAATGGATAACTGTGGAGAGCTGAAAGAGTCTGGACTGTTTGTTTGTCTGGACAAACTGAAGGACTCTCTCAGACTCCTGGAGTTCACAGAAATCTCTTTATGATCACAGTTTTATTCTGTTTTCTCTTTCTGCAGCAGACCCTGCGTGTAGATGACTGTCGTGGTTCAATTTAATCCAATAAGACGTAAGAAAAACCTCTGTGCACAGAAAAACATCTGTAATCTTTAACCTTCTGCTGATGATCCACAGACTGACAAACGAGTGAACTTCTCTCCTGTAGTGAAGCCAAACGCTGAAGGTCAAACGAGTCAAACAAGAAAATCAAAACACAATTTACTCAAACTGTGACGACAGATAAATGTAAAATTTTTACTGCACAGTTTCTGTTTTATGTGAATCTTTACAGTTATGAAGAAAAGTTTAAAGTTTTACAGAAAACTTAAACAAGTAAACGAGATTTTTACCAACAAACTCAACTCTTTAACTCATTGGCTGCCATTTACATTCATAGACATCGACTCTTTTTTGGAGTTTGTCCATAAATTTCAGGTTTATAAACTCGTGCACTCACAAACTGATCCCTGTAGGTGGCAGCAGTGCTCTGTTTAGACGAGAGATCAGCAAAGATTACGAGAAGAGACGACACAGAGATGACGGCAGACGTTGGTAGGCAGGAAAGTTTAGGCCGAGTTTGTGTCGTGATCGTGAGAAAAGACAAAGATCATAGAGAAGATCAAAGGGCGGAGCTTCAGATTAAAGCGCTAAACTCTTTCTGTTCATATCAAAGATTAAAGGAGACGGATCAGGAAACAGATTTAGTGTTGGAAAATCCTCCACATGCTGTGTCGTTTAATCTTTTGAGTTATTTTTTCTCCCAAAATGTTAAATTTCCGGCCTCAACTTTCTCAGAGAAAACTTTGTAGAAAAAGTCAGTTTCCACTTCCTGTTCAGACTCTGCAGCTGATGAGGAACATTTTTAATCCTAAATCATCACATTTATAAATTGAAACTTGTGTTTGGTAAAAACTGGTGAATGATTGTTTTTTTCTTGTTTGAATGAGAAACAAAAGCAGAAGAGTTTTAATTTTCAGTAAACGATGATTAAAGCTGCTGATGTTAAAGTCGCTCCAAGAAAACGTCAGAGCAAAACTGACCTCAAAGACCTTCACGGATTAATAACTGTGTTGGTGTGTGATAGTGACACACACACACACACACACACACACACACACACACTTCAGTATCCTGCTTATTATCGTTTAAAGTTGATCTTCTGTCTGCAGCAGAGGTCACCTTTAAGAGAGCAATTTAACTGCTTCACGGCAGAGAGCACACACACACACACACACACACACGCACACACACACACACGCACACACACACACACACATACACACACACACTCATATATTATACATCTATATATAAATAAACACACTCACAAACACACACTGGGGCTCTTGTCGCCACAGATTTGATAAAAAGAGACAGCAAAGGATTGTTCTGAGCACCTGTGTGTGTGTGTGTGTGTGTGTGTGTGTGTGTGTGTGTGTGTGTGTGAGAGAGAGAGAGAGAGAGAGCACATGAAACTGACAAGGAAGAGAGGGTTAAAGCTGTCAGACGTCCAATAACAATGTAAAGGTGAGGAAGTGAGCTTGTCACACACACACACACACACACACACACACACACACACACACACACACAGGCTCTTGGCAGGAAAGGTTACTCTTAAAGAGACAGAGACGTTTCATGGAGGAACAGAAAGAAGACAAAGATTTAAGGGAGTGAAGAAAAACGTCAGTTTGTGTGTGTGTGTGTGTGTGTGTGTGTGTGTGTGTGTGTGTGTGTGTGGATGGATGTTAGTATGAAAGGAGGTAAAGTGTTGACAGATGTAAAATGAAGGATCAGAGCAGTTTGAAGGTCAGACAGTGATGAAGTGAATCTTTAACATTTACAGGAGGAAAATCAGTCAGAGACAAACATCTGTTTCTGTTTGTTTCTGTTTCTGTTTGTTTCTGTGACGGATGTGAAGCAGCAGATGTTGCTCCAACAACTTTCCTCATTTGCTGGAGGACACCACGTCCATGATTTCCAAAAAGAGTTTAAATGTGGACTCGTCCATCTCAGATAAGCTCGTTCGTGTGGTTGTTGAAAACTGTCACATCGAGGGAAACCAGGGAAAAAACAGGTTTATGGACTTAAGTGTAGATTTACAAAATAAAAGGTTTTTATTCAAACCAAACTAAAAAATAACTGCAACAAAACTCAAAAGCTCAGAGAAAAAAACAAAACAAACCCAGGGAGACACAGGTGACACTACAGAGGCTGAAATAACAGTGAACAGACTCAGACTGATCTGAGAGATTAAAGACAGAGGAACTGATCAAACCCAGGTGTGACAGGAGACACAGGTGAAGCTCATGAGGACGATCACAGGAGGAAACACAAGGACCAGGAACAAACTGAAACACAAGAGAAACACAAGAATAACACAGGAAACCAGAACACAAGACAAGGACAGAAATCAACACAAGGAAGAAAAGTAAACACAAACAAACCCAGGAAATAATAAACAATAAACAAAACCCAGAAACTGAGACAAAACCCAAGAAAACAGAATCAGGATCCTGACAGATTTCTGTCACTGGCCATTTTTATAGAGATTATAACTGAAAAGCCTCCAGTTCCTGTAAATTCTTGCTCTGTCTTGCATGAACTGCAGGTTTGAGATCTCCCCAGAGTGGCTCAATGATATTGAGGTCAGGAGACTGAGATGGCCACTCCAGAACCTTCACTTTATTCTGCTGTAGCCAATGGCAGGTCGACCAGGATAAATAAACTTATGAGCACAAATATTTTTTTTAGAGATCCAGGATCCAGTGACATTTATATTTATTTACTTAAACATCAATACAATGTTGAAAAATCTTTAAAGCAACTTTTTGTTGACAGAAAATCCACAGGAGGAATCGATAAAATCTTATCCCTCTAATCCTCACAGCTCCACTGTTGTTGTCTGACAGTTTCTCTCTCACTTTACACCAACACGTCTCCTCATGTTTGGTTGGAGCAAGTCTCTGTCTTTATCCTGAGCTGTGTCAAATCAGTTTTTTTACCCAAACACTTCTCTCTCCTTCTCTCTCTCTCTGTCTCTCTCTGTCTCTCTCTCTCTCTCTCTCTCTCTGTCTCCCTCCCTCTCTCTCTCCAGTGAAACTTCATGGATGCTGCAGTAAAATGTTTCTCGTGCGTGCAGCTGGTTGAACATCCTGCGTGAGTTTTCCAGACAAACACGGCGCCGCTTTCCCGTCGACTTCTCCCAGCGTCGCTGACGAGCAGAGCCGCCCGCCAACTCTCTCAAACCCCAGAAACCGCTGGCACGAAAACTTCTGTGTTCTCCTGCGTCGTCCTGTAAAGTGAAGTGGAACCGCGAGTTAAGCCTCTTAAAATTAAAGAGTGGCCTGAAAACAAAGCGAGCAGGAGGAAGTTTGGCAGCAGACGCTCGGCGGGTCAGAGAGAGTTTAGAGCTGTCAGCCTTTAAGGGGGGAGACGGATCTATGATCGCAGCTCTATGTTCTCTGACACTCGCTCATCATGGTTTAATGAGACAAACATGATAAAAACAGTCACACACGATTAAATCCTGACTTTACTCTGATCTTTCTCTGAGGAAACTGTACGACTGATCCAAGATGTTTGAGGAAACAAATCAAGTAAAATAAAAATGATTTTAGTTCAAGTCCATGTCATTCTATTCATTCTATTTCCAATCCTGAAACACAAAAAACAAAAATCTGACAACTATTTAATGACCCTGTTTCAGAAAAACTTTTATATTTTCTGTCTCAAATTTGAGTTTTCAGCAAAGGCCTTAAATTTCTATTTTTCCCTTTTTAATTTCCCACTTTACACTTTTCAGTCTGTGGCCTGGAAATAAAGAAATAATCGCACAGATTGGTCCACACATAGATATAGAATAGATAGACTCACGCTGCTGATTGGAGCAGACGTATCAGCGTCGCCACAAACAAACATCTAAACTGATGAAACTTGTTCCTATTGGTCAGTTTAAAACTAAGGTTATGAATTATTCTGTTTTTGATTGTAACTGAACTGTTTTGTTGATATTCTCAGTTTTCTTGATTCATTTTATTGGTTTCACTCTCGACATCATTGAAAATAAGGGAACACCCTCAATGATTTTTTGAGATTAAATAAAGTTTGGATGAATTAATCTTAACTGGTCTCCCATGATCCTCCAGTGCATTTATTTAAATGTGAGAAACGTGTGCGCCAATCTAAACATTGTCTAAACTCCCCAAATTTTCATCCTACACAGTTTGTTTATCCTGCTATTACACATCAAAAAACCTGTTTTCATCCCAAAGTTCTTTG
>RPOG01006972.1:0-20708 GCA_008086565.1 Thalassoma bifasciatum
GCTGATAGTGAGAGACGTTTGACAGCGACTTCCCTGATTCTGTGTGTTCTCCTCTCTTGTCAAAAGCCATTGGAGGATTTAATATTTTAGCAGAGTTGCCTGGATGACATATTTTTCAGCTGTTTCCCCCTCGAACTTCAAAGACTATCATCCTTTTTTTTTTGTCAGGCTGCAGCGAAACATCTGAACCAAGCGCTTCCTACACACCAACACATACTCTAAGAGCAAAAAATAAAAGTATTGAAGCTTTTTCACTTATTCAATACACTTTTGTGTTAATATTCTATTCTACCACAGCTTTCTTAGCGCACTGCAGAAAGAGAAGTTTGTGTAAAGAATGAATGCTTCTTTATTTTTTTTAGCGTGTATTGACCTCTTGTGGATAAGTTCAGCCGCAGAGGAAATCAAGGCGCCAGAAAGAATATAGCAAACAACATTCAGATGATGATAAAATGGTTTTTATGGCTGCACTGAGAGGCTTCTCTTCATTTTCTGATAGTTAGGGTTTTAATATCTTTCTGCTAAATTAAGAACAGCCTGACGCAGAAAGGAAGTTTCATATAGAGCTGAAAGTTCACAAGTTTGTGTCCCACAAGTTAAAGAAGTCAAACTTTATTAATTCAGCGCCCTAAAAAGATTAACACACACTCAATGCAAACTATTTACAAGAGGAAAACAGTATATATCAGAAAGTATTCAAGAATACATCTGTGTAAAGGATAGAATATACAAATACAGAGGTTTTCAGAAGTCCATAGATGGAATAAAATGTTGATTCAGTTGTGAATCAAGGAAATCTTTGTCCAGAAAACGCAGCCTGTGGGTGTTGACGGACATCAATAAGTTAGGGCTTAAAAGTCTTGAAAACTAATGCTTAGTTTCACACCTGGTGGAACCTGTTTTTTTAACTCAATACATCTTTAGTTAGGAGTTTCCCAATTTGATATCAGCAAATAGCAGTGGCTGTGTTGCAGTATTTTTCATTAAAATCTGAAAAAGACGTTGCCGCTGAGTGCAATACTTGTCATGCACAAGTTTCTTAACTTTAAACATTACCTTAAAGATTATTCAAACTTTGACAAACTTCTATCCACGATGCACCCAGAGCAATGAGGAGACGATGCTAAAAGTTACTTTGACCGTCAAAAACATTGGCTACTTAACAACTATGTTAGCTCTCAAACTATAAAATGCTTCCACGATGTTTAGTCAAGGTGTGATTTGTTTTTCATTTCCTCATCTTTACAGAGGGTGTCAAGCCATCCTAAAAGAGTCTCTAAAAGTCTCAAATTTTGTATCCTTAAAACATCTTAACCCATTAAAAATGTTATATGCTGGTCTTAAATCCAGTACTCAAAGGTCTTAAATTTCAGAACTAGTTCATATTATATATTTTTTTCTTTTTCTTGGGAGTTTCTTTTGAGAAAGAGATATAGAGAGGCTACTTTCTTATTATCTGGATTTTAACATAGTGGATCTCCCAAACCATCGCCTACACTTGTAGAGTTTTTAGCCTTAAATTTCATTCAAGGTGGCATCAAAAAGGTCTTAAAAAGTCTTAAAATTGACTTGCTGAAACCTGCAGATACCGTGTTAAAAAGATAAGTCCAGTGACATGACATGACGTGAATTCATTCTGGTTGCAGTTGTTTCCTACATATAAAGAAGACTCTCATAAGGTTGATTAAGAGTAGTTCAATTAAGTATTTACTGTACGTATTGTACTTACAATGTGTGTAATTTTCTAGTAGAGACTCTTTAATTATATCTTACACTATTAAATTCAGATCAACAGACACTCATGTTAGTTGATTGAATGTTTTGCCCACACATCAAAATTTCCCAGAATCCTGAATCTTGCCTTTGATCATCAGAATATTTAATAACTAAAAATTAGAAATTCAAAGTTCCAGCAGGTGAGTTTCTCATGTCCTGCTCTGAAAACTTCTCCATGACTTGGGTTTAAGTGTAGAGGACTCAACAAAGCTGCTTTTAGCTCACTCACACCAAATCTGTTTGTAAGAAAATACAACACAGATCCAGTTTTTAGACCCTGTTAAAAGACTCTCTCCAGCAGGGACAGATTCCAGTTTGAACAAACAACACTGATCACATATGACAGCACAAAAAGAAATGACTTCTGAGACGGGCTGACAGATTGCTGTTTATTCTGCCGTGTGCTGGATATTATTAGAGAAAGTCGAAATCTTTGAAAGTAGACGTAATCCACAGGGGAGGAAGAATACAGTATGTCATCTTGTGAAAGTAGATCAGAACAGGAAATGACTCTGCTGTCCTATTTTATCGTGTCAGACAAAAACAATTCATGTCAGCCAAAACTTCTATTCTCGTGATTCCTGTCTGTGTCGACTGCAGGCGCTTTTATATCCGACCTGTTTTATAGCTCGTTTTCTCGTTTGGGTCCGGCTCTTAAAGTACAGCTGTTAACGGATAACAAGTGAGGCCGACTGACGGAGAGATGGGAGTTAGATAGATGGCTGCTGCCAAACACAGCTGGCCTTGAGGTTTATGAAAGCATTCGAACCCTTCATCACTCACAACACTTCAGCTGGCTGACGAAGCCGTGATCAGAAGTTTCTGCTGCGTGTGGAATGATTCCTGTACGGTGACATTACTCCTTCACTCTTTAGATTTACTCTGTGAAAAAATACAGCATTGACTGTTGGAGACTGTTGTTAGAAAATGTCTGTTTCCATCGACTACATTCCACTTGTTACTGAGTCCTCTGTGTTGTACTCTGCAAAAAGTAGGGATGTTGTGTACAAAATAAGTACAGAACACAATGATTTGCAAAACCTATGTCCAATTGGATATTAAATTGTTTGATAACTGAGGACACCAATTGTTAAGTTGAATTCTCTCTCATTCTTGTTGATGGACAACTCCAGTTGATCAACAGTCTCCGTTTGTTCTTCATAATGTTCCACACATTTTCAATGGGAGACAAGTCTGGACTGCAGGCAGGTCAGTCTAGTAGCTGCACTCTTCTACTACGGAGCCACGCTGTTGTAACAGGAGCAGAATGTGTCTTGGTTTCATTGTCTTGCTGAAATAATCAGGGACGTCCCTGAAAAAGACAAAGGGTCTTGGATGGCAGCAGATGTTGCTCCAAAACCTGTTTGTGCCTTTCAGCATTAATGCTGCCTTCACAGACACTGGGACAGTTACCCATGATGCCATGGGCACTAACACACCCCCATACCATCACAGATGCTGCCTCAGTCCATCTCAGATGAGCTCGGGCCCAGAGAAGCCGGTGGCAGCGGCGTTTGTGTGTGTTGTTGATGTGTGACTTTGTCTTTGCATGGTAGAGTTTGAACTGTCACTTGTAGATGTAGTGATGAACTGTGTTAACTGACAATGGTTTTCTGAAGTGTTCCTGAGCCCACGTGCTAATATCCTTTACACAATGATGTGGGTTTTTAATGCAGCGCCGCCTGAGGGGTCAAAGGTCACGGCCATTCAATGTTGGTTTTGGGCCTTGCTGCTTACGTGCAGAGATTTCTCCAGATTCTCTGAATCTTTTGATGATATTATGGGCTGTAGATGATGAAATCCATTAATTCCTGCAGTTGGACAAAGTTGAGAAACATTGTTCTTAAACTGTTGGACTATTTGCTCACGCAGTTGTTGACAAAGTGGTGAACCTGGCTCCATCTTTGCTTGTGAAGGACTGAGCCTTTTGGGGATGATGCTCCTTTTATACCCAATCATGACACTCACCTGTTTCTAATGAACCTGTTCACCTGTGGAATGAGACAAACAGCTGTTTTTTTAACATTCATCCACTTTTACAGTCTTTTGTTGAACCTGTCCAAGCTTTTTAGGAATGGGTTGCATGTGAGCATTTGCAAAAAAAACAAAACCATGAAGTTTAGCAGTTTGCACAATAAATATCTTGTCGTTGTAGTGCATTCAATTGAATACAGATTTACACATTATTTTATCCTGGTTTTGTAGCCATAGAGGCTCAGCAGCAACAGTTTGACGGTTTTAAACAGCTGTAGCAGCGACCCTGTCCTCGCTGTAAAAGCAGAGTTACTGTTTTAAAACTGCGTTCCTCTTCTCCTCCATTTTTTCTTCTCTTTGTTTCCTCTCGGGTGCATTCACTGTAAAATCGAGGCTACTGAGACTGACCTTAAGTAAGACGTGCGAGTCTTCAGTTCTGAATGTTTTCATTTCTTATAAAAATATCAGAGCGAAGTCTCAAAGTAATTTGCAAGCAGCTTTCAGGATTTCAATTTAGCTGCAGCCGTTTTATAGCATCAGACACGTTGCCAATCAAAGAGCTGTGTTTTATTTTTACATTAAGTACCTGTCGGTGTGTTTGTGCATTAATTTGTTTGAGGAAAATAAACTCCAAGTGCTCACAGAGATAGTTTCTAGTTTCTAGGAAAGCTGCAAAACAAGCCATGGAATAAGAGAAGGATTTCAGATTTAGCCCCAATTAAGCGGTGCTTCACAAACAAGCAGACGGAGGAGAACGCTAGCGTACACTCTCCCCTTCGCCGTAGCACCCCAGGCTACTAAATGATTCCCAGCAATGACAGGTTTCTGCTTAATTAGTTGAAGAAATATGCACAGTCGCGTGTGCAGTATTTATCCGCATGTAGCTGACTTATACTAAATGTCAGGGTTAAGTTTTGAGTCATTAATTTATTAATGGGGGCTTTTAAGGCTCTCCAACAGATGCCACACATTTTATGCACATTTTTCAGCTCGTGTCCTCAGTTTAAACTATTTAAATATTTCAGCAGTCGTGTCTGCTGTCATGGTTTCAGGCAGTGCTGCTCTCTTCCACTATAAGACAGTCACCCTGTTACTGACTGTAAGAGTGATCTTTGTAATGATTTAATGATCGGTACACTGTGTGGGGTGGGAGTGGTTAAAGATGTCACTCTCGCTTGGGAAATAGACTGTGCCACAAATAAACTTGTAAATAACAAGTTTAATGAATTGTTTTCTGCTCTGATGTGTTTTTTTCCTGCTCCTTTGTTTCCCAGAATGCCGAGGTATCCGTATTTGAGGTCAACATCCGTTTCATCGGGGGACTCCTGGCCGCCTACTACCTCTCTGGACAAGAAGTACGTACTCTCATCTTTCTTTCTTTCTTTCCACATTTTCACATCCTTCATCTTCTCACCTGTTGGCGACGAGGTCATCAGGCAGTTTCTTGCTTTAGGACTCGCTGAATCAAGCTTTGAATCTCCTGCCGAAGGAGTAAACGCACAAAATGTGTGAAGTACATGAAGCTGTGCTTTACTCTGTTGTGATTTCGTGTTTGAAAGCAGTGGCTGACATATCCCTGGTGAATTGTTTCACTTGAAACTACGGCTGAACAAGATATTGTTTCAATATGTACATTACAATATGCGCGCCTGCAACATTCATATCATCAGGTTTATAACAGGGATGTCCAAACTACAGCCCGAGGGCCAATTGTGGCCTGCCGTCTATTTTCAAGCGGCCCCCAGCTCTCGTCTTACCATGTGCTAATTTTGTCACTTTAATTAATCATGTTCTAACTGTTTACATTTACAGTTTCTGTCACGTGCTTGAAATAAATCTTATTTCATCTGGTAACGTTTCACAAAGATTTGTACTGTGCATAGGCAACTTTATAAAGCTAAAGCTCTGTACAATTTGCAAAAACTCAACAACTTCTACAGCTGAGATTTAATTGCATTTGGCATGATGCAACATGTGTTTCATCAGTTGTTTAGAAATAAAAAAAAAGAACACATGAGAGGACCAAAAAGCTAAAGTAAAGATATGAAATGGTCAAAAAAGACAAAAGTTGAAGCATAAAATGGTTCTGAATGCAGGATCAGAGATATTTGGGGTTTAAAATGTTTTTCATAATTGTCGTATAAACAAACGTGATAAAGTCCAGATCCTGATCCTTCCATAAAATTGTTACATATTTTTCCCAGGTTTGGTTTTATGTCAAAGGTCTGCAATAACAGCACAAGCATGTTTGACTTAACCATTTTTTGTTTGTTTGTTTTTTAATAATAATAATAATAATAATAATAATAATAATACATTTTATTTATGAAGCGCTTTTCAAGACACTCAAAGAAGCTTTTCAGAAGATAAAAACAGCAAATAAAACATCACATAGAAACATTACAGTTTTAGAAGAGATAAAAGGCATTGAATACATTTAAAAGCAATCTAAATACACTGTGCTTGTTCTAGAAATGTCTCTAAACATTACTTTTCAATACTTTTTATGATTCATGTCTCTAAAGAAGGATTAATCAAACCTCCAAAAAAGGCAAAATGCAGGAGGGGGACAAACTCTGTGAGCCACTGAGTGTCTGCTCTGCACTTTTCGAGTAAAGTTGTAGCTTTAGTTTTGGGTTTGTGGAGGTTTTTGAGTGAGGAAGTGTGGTTGAAAATGCATAAAACTGACTCAAGCAGAAGCAAAAGTTTGTAGTGGTACAGAAAAGTTGAACGGATTTGTAGTTTTTCATCTCTCGTGGAGTTTTTAACAAGAGTAAACTGAAGAAAAAGAAAGATAAGAGCATAAAAATATAAGACTCGTGATCTTCTCTGAGCACATGTGTTAATGAAGACCATCTTTTATTTAAGTTAATGTAAAAATCTGATAACTACAGAGTAAATGACGGCTCCGTCCTCCCACCAATAACAGCCTGAACATTAAAAAAGCCCATTAAACTTTTCACGGCTACAGCGAGTGATTTAAAGGTCTGAGGTTCCTCTTTTGATCCTGATGAACAGAGATTCTGTTTAATTGCTCTGAAAAAACATCACGAGCCAAAGTGAAAGTTAATGTCACTCTCATTCCTCAACCTCTGAAATCAAACTCTGTCATTCATCAAACCCCACTCCGGGGATGGACGGAGCAGTGGGTGGTGGGAAAAGAGAGAGAGAGAGAGAGAGAGGAGGGGGAGGAGAGGATTGGAGGAACAGCTGTGACGGGACAGTGAGGATGAGTGGAGGTTGTGTGAAGGTGGTGGTCACAGATAAAGAGATGGGAGAGGAGGATGACGATGATGGATGGCACAGGGGGTCGAAAAAGGAAGAGAGACTCATCCTTCACTTTCAGCCGACTCGTCCTTGAGCAAGGCACTTGACCCCTCACACTGCTCCTGTCGATAATATCACAGATTAAGTGATTGTTTCGGTGCAACTCAAGAGAAAATACTTTATCTGGAAGAAAATATCACCAAGAAAAAAGAGAGAGGAAGAGATATGAGAGGTAGAGTCGCGAGCAGAGAAACCCAAATTACTTTTTGTTCCAGTTCTGCCGCAAAAATGAACATTTTACCGTGGGCTCGAGTGGGGTTTCCACTGCTCCTGACTCAGCTTCAAGTGGACACTCATCACAAAACAATGCAACTCCACTCAGGCTTCACTTTCAACACAGAAAGTTTTTGCTGCAGAACGACAGAAATAAAATCTGGGAGGTGGACTGAACAATTTGTAGAATAATCAAATTGGCGGAAGCACGCTGTCCATTCTATATACAGTCAATGGTGTAAAGATGTTCGTGACTTAATAGAAGAGTCAGAGTGTCTCAAAGCTGCAGCTCTGAGGTTTTTCCCGCTCTGTTGGGGTCACGACCTTCCTAAAGTGGTCCGAGGATGGAAAAGCAGTGAACCTGTCGTGGGGTCGTAGGTGGCGAAAACTCACTGATGCATCAAACTCAACTCTCTGGATTGAAAACTCATGAACACACTGGTGGATTTTCAACTTAGAGCAACAGTTCAGATCAGGTTTTTTCATGTATCTGAACAGATCAAGAGAAAAACAAAAGAAAAGAGTTTAAAGTTTAGTATTCAGGAGGAGGGTTGTGTTGGTCAGCAGTGATGGATCGTGTTTACTTCTCAGTCCATCCTCAGCGTTGTTCGTTTACTCTCTCCTCTCTTTCCTCTTCTCACCTTCTCTTGTTTTTCTCCTCCTGGCTACGGTTATTCACAGAGATGCTTTTTTAATCTCTTTCCTTTTATTTCTCTTCTCATTTGTTTGCTTGTGGCCTGTGTTCTCTCACATATTTCTCTTTTGCTCCGTCATCCTCATTTCTGGTCTCTGTCTTCACTTTTTAACTTTCTTCCTGTGACTTTTCAATCTTTATTCCCTCCATATTCACCTAAAAATCCTGTAATTAGTAAGTTTTTTTCCTCCTATTTGCTGCTTTTTCTCTTCTTTCTTCTTCTCTGCTTTACCCCCTTTAATATTAAACCAGTACATGTCTTCCTTCTGTCTCTTCAACTCTTCTTTCTTTTTCCTTGAGAGCTCTCTTTATGTTTTGAATCTTTCATCACTCTCTTCTTTCAGCTGCTCAAAACTCAAAAAGACCTCGAGGACAGTTTTTCCTCCACGATGTGTGATGATTAATGAACCTTCTCACTCATCAGCTTCAGGAAATAACTGACAGAGAGAAAGAAAAACAGCTCCAACATTTAAAAAAAAAAACTTATATAATCAAACACAAAGTTTGTCTGTACAGTTTTCTCTCCTGCAGCTATTTCTGTATGTTCTGTTCTTTGTTTCCTCTGGAGTTTGTTCTGCAGATACCTGCACCTCATTAGCACACTGCTGTGTTTGCCTTCTTTTTCCTGGGTGCTGAAACTGAGACGGCACAGATAGTTTGGTTGGTGAGACCCAGCGTGACAGTCTGTTTGATGGTGAATCTCAGAGAATACTTACAGTGATTCCTCTGTAAATATCTCAAATTAATCCTGTGAGACACATTGAGGTGTCAGGGGGAAGTGATGCACAGGTGAAACTCTCTGAATATGTGCTGCAGTTTTTCGTCGTTGCTTCAGACTGTTTCCAAAAGAAGCAGGGGCGGATCTACCGGGGGGGCGTAGGGTGGCACCTGCCCCCCATAATAAACCCTTGCCACCCCGGTTGTAGAGATTTAACCCTGTGGTGCATAGTGGTCACTACAGTGGACACCTATTTAACAGCTATTTACTCCTAAATTCAATGGCTCATGTGGTGGAAATTCATATTAGCCTTTGTCAGGATATTTTTATTCTTCTTAGTGCCTGAAAAACGTTTTAATTTTTTTTTTTCCCAAATATGCATATGTAGATTTAAAAAAGTTATAGACAAACATTTGAGGGTGAAAAAGCTCATAAATTACAAATTATTCAGTGTTAAAATGGATGAAAGAGAGTTAAAATGTTCTGCAAAGCATTAAAAAAGACTTTTCATGAAATATCCCTAAAAAAGAGGAGAAAAAAAGTCATATTTACATTAAGTTCACACTGTTTAATGTTGAATGCACAGTTACAAATAGTTATTACGCTGTTTTACCCTCAAATGTTTGTCTATAACTTTTTTAAAAACTACATATATTCGGAAAAAAAAATTGAAAACATTTTTTTCAGGCCCTAAGAAGAATAAAAATATCCTGACACGAGCTATTATGAATTTCCACCACCATTAAATACGTTTTTAATAGGTGTCCACTGTAGTGACCACTATGCACCACAGAGTTAAGACAAATAAAAACACACAAGGGAAAAATCCTGACACTGACTTTCATAATTCATGCATCAGCGAGTTAATTCAAAGAAAGTTTTTGAGTTAAAAAGTCAAAATTATGTGATAAAAGTCAATAATTTGTGATGGTGAAGTCAAAGTTCTCAATTAAAAAACAACTTTTTGGGATAAAAGCCACAATTATAAAATGAAAATGCAAAATTCTGGGATGAAAGACAATATTTAGAGATATTAAGGTCAAAATCCTGATAGAAAATGACAAAAAGTGAAAATTGCGAGATGAAAGTCAATAATTTTTTGATTTTCGGATAAAAAAAAGTCACAATTACGAGATGAAAATTTAAAATTCTGTAATGAAAGAGTCAAAATTTTGGGATCAAAGTCAATATTTTGAGATATCAAGGTCAAAATCCTGAGATAAAATCACACAATTTTGAGATGAAAGTCAATAAGTTGAGACATCTAAGTCAAAGTTGAAATTTCGCCTTTTTATATAATTCTTTTTGACTGTTTATGTTCCAAGAAAAGGAGAAATCTGATCGATATCTTGCCAAACCTTTTCTGAAGTCCATAATTACTGAAAGTTTACACAACTTTAAGGCCCGAACCTTCCACCATTACTTCTTTAGTCCAGAGCCTCCAGCTTCAGCGTGTTCATTACAGAAGCTATTTACCGGAGAATTAAATTTAATAGCAATACAATTATCGTACAAAGTGCTTTAAACTCACTCATTACGATAGTCACCTAAATTAAAAAGCCCCCTGGTCAAGGACTGTACACTTTATTCTCAATGTGCCCTAAGTTTCAACACCCTGTTGTTTAAAGTTTCCTTCTCCTGGCTCACATACATTATTCATGTGAGGGGGAGAAAACAAGTCTCTCCGTGCTGCTGCAAACTAAAAACAGGAGAGGGAACCGCAACGACGGGGACGATTGGAGCGAGGAGCAGCAGATTGCACAGAGAAGAGAGAAGGTCAGGGGAGCCAGCCGAGGCCTATAATGTAAGATAATGAGATGAGAGCGTCTGAAAGGAAAGCTGCAGACTCTGCAGGCATAAACGCAGCAGCACAACCACCCTGCAGAGGGAGGGAGGGAGGGAGGGAGATAAAGAGACGACAGAACGACAGAAATGGAACAGTAAATTTAGGGAACGGCGGTAAGAAGACAGAGGGACGGAGATAATGATGGTGATAGAGGAAAAAGGAAATAGAAGCGGAGGAAACTAAACATAGAGAGACGGAGGAATCAGAGGGTCAAGGGAGGAAGAAGTTACTTTGAGGAAGACAAATAGTGAAGCGAATGGAGTTGTGATAAGCAGGAAGGTTGTTTACGAGCTTTTTGTCTCTGCCAATGACAGTGGTGACATGAAGACCTCCTGTATCTTATTTTCCTCTGATTCCTGTCAGTTCTGCTCCTCTCAGATCTCTGTTTGTCTCCTCCATTAACCTCTTCACCTCCACAAGGTTGTTGACGAACCCTCTGATGTCATCAAAGTATAAACAGTAGCACCGTCATGAAACATCAGAACACAACGTGCGTTAGAAATCTTAGATTCTTCACATTTCAGTCCCTAAGTTTGTTTTTCTAGTTTTCTTCACCGACGAAACATAATTAGTGAAAGAGCCGCTCACAACAACGTGGACGTCCTACCTGTTTGGGGTCATTACGTCACATCCTGACGCCCGTACCCTGAATATTCTCTCTCCTTTCCACCAGAGGAATCCAGAGTTCAAACATATCAAAAGTGTTGTTTCATCAAATTATTCCAAGTGGTGAAATTTCTCCTGTAAAGTCCGTTGTTTGTCTGTCTGTCGTGTCCGTTCTCATCAATAACAGCAGCTTCACAGTCTTAGAGCATTTCCTCCTCAATGTCAATCTGACGAAGACTTCTGGCTACAAGACAAAAGTGTCCCCATCTCGATACATTGAGATTTGATTCCAGGAGAGCCTGATTTTTAGAGAAAGTGCTCTCATGCTCATGCTGCGTAAAAGCCTCCTAACAGGCTTGTTTCTCGGCTCTCAGCCCTGAAAATCACACGGACAGTAACCAACAGCCTTAACTTTCACACAAAGCCGGATAGATTGCCGAAAAATTTATATTTTGCCGTGTGTAATCCTTCATATTGGTGTGCGCAACAGGAGAGGTGCAATCCGTGACCGGGAGCTATAATTTTTTGATTTTTAGTGAACGTTTTCACAGAGAGAATAAAGTTTACTACACAGAGGACACTGAGCACTGATACAGCTGGTTTTATTTGTGCGAAGTCTTCAGAGTAGACTGTGTGTTTGGTCACCTAAGACTAAAAACTCTCTAACTCTTCCAAAGTTTTACTTAGAAAGCTCAAATTTCACTCAGATGTTGGATGTTTTATATCTGACATGAAGCATCTTGAAGTTAATGATGTCCAAAAATTAGTTATGAAAAATGAAGAGGAAAAAAAAGAAGTATTTCAGCTGCATTTATCCTGATGTGGACTTGAGCCATAAATAAAAACATGACATTTTCTGAAACTAGAGACTTTAATCTTTCAAATGAGGTGTCACTGATGAATTTTGACCTTATGGTTCTACAGTTATAAGCTTTAAAAACACAGCATGGTAAAAATGCCAGAATTGAGTGGATGTTAAAGGGTTAACCTCCTCTGAACCTCTCTCTGTCTTCCTGTCTGTCTGCGCTGTGATGAAGTCGAGTCGTTGGTGGCGAGGACAGGTGACTGCAGGCTTCACCGTTTGATCCCCGTTTGATTCCGACACCAAACCTGTCAAAAAAAATTCATTCAAACATCTCTCCACTGCCGTTACTCTGCTGCCCAGCAGGGAGAGGGAGGCACACGTGGAAAGGAAGCGCTGGATTGGCCGACGCTGTGATCGCTGTGACTGAGCTGGCTTAGCTACGCTGAAATTCGAGCTGGTGCTTGAGAGAAGGTGAACTTGCCAGGGTTCTCTCCAGGGAGAGAAAAACCCGCCAAAAAGATGCAGAATGGAAATAAAATACATCCTTTGTGCAGCCAAACGGTAACCTGAGGCTTTTCATTCACTGAATCTGGCAGGTTTGTCAATGAAGGTGAATGTAAACAAATCAAACCTCCTCATTCATCAGATCTGACTCTGGACGACAGATTCTTCTTTAGTTCAGCTTTTAACACAAGTCAGCAGATGATCAATCTTAACATCTGCATAAATATTGCTACATGTTAAAGTAATAAGCCCTTTTCTAAATAATGTTCCTGCATAAAAGTCTCTTTGCAGTGACGGATGTAAAAGAGAAGCATCAATATTCTCAACCCTCCACCCCTTTAGCCACATTTAGAGACACTTCCCACGTCATCTTTTGGTGATATCACAACTTTACACCCATTTCAGTGAAGAAAACAGCGTAGTTATTTACATTAACACTTCTACAGTTGGAGAAGTGAAGGTTCTGGAGTGGCCATCTCAGTCTCCTGACCTCAATATCATCTCAAACCTGCAGTTCATGCAAGACAGACCAAGAATTTACAGGAACTGGAGGCTTTTTGCCAAGAAGAATGGTCAGTTTTACCATCTGAGGAAATAAAGACCCTCATCCACAACGAGCAACAAAAGACTTCAACCTGTCATTGATGTTAAAGGGGGAAATACACGCTATTAAGAAGTGGGGTCATTTTGGAAGTTTCTGTTGTCATTATGATTTAAAAAGCAGTTGTTTGTTACCAAATGTCTTCACCCAACCACTAACTATGAGTGAAAGAAAAGTTTTTGTGTTATCATTCATATTCTCTGAGAAAAGGCAAAGAAATAATAAATTCTAAACTGTTTAGCAGTTATTTATTTTCGTGCCCATAAAGTTGGCGGAGCTGGCTTCTCTTTGCTGATGCTACTTGCTTTGATTGCTATTTTGTTGTTGTTGTTGTTTGGTCTATTGCGGCCTCCGTCCATCCATTACAACGCACAGCACCCCCCACTGGCCAGGAGATGAATTGATTCAGAGGATTTTCCAAATTGATATTGAAGCTGGTGGGGAAATATTGCAATGCATAGATGACTCTATATTTTACCCAACCCCTCGTTTTTACTCTTGAAATGGCATGCATGTTAACACACTGAGGCCATCAAGTCTTATTCATGTGTTTTCGGTAAAACTTGAATTTGACAGTGTTTCTCAACCTTGGGGTCGAGACCCCAAGTGGGGTCGGCTGGAATCCAAATAGGGTCCCCTGAAACGTCTAGTAAATGATTAAAAAAAAAAAAACCAATAAAAATATTTTCTTCAGTCATTATTATTCTTTTTAAAATTGAAACATAACACACTAAACAGCTGTTTTGCACTTTTAACTATTTTGTTAGCATTTTACGACCAAGTATTTTGGTATATTTAGTGTATTACTATTAAGTGTTTGAGCAATTCAGTATTTAGTTATAAGGTATTTAAATATTTTAAGTATTAAATTATAAATATTGCAGTAATTTGTGTACCTAAGTATTTGCGGATTCAAGCAATTTGTTTTCTCTTTTTATTTTCCTGGATTCAGTATTTTAGCATCTTTAGTATCTTATTATCAAGTTTTAAAAAAATATTTTCAGCATTTTGTAATGTAGTGTTTTGATTTCTCTTAGTGTTTTAGTACCCGAGGATTTTTTTTTCTATTTTTATTTTACTGATTCAGTAGTTTAGGGAAAATACAGTTTTCCAACACAGTATCAAAACAAAACAAAACAAAACAAAAAAAGAATTATAGAAAAAAATGTCTCTGGGGTCCACATTAATTTTTTGACGTCAAAATGGGGTCACAGCCCAAAAAGGTTGAGAGTGACTGTCTGAATGACCACAAGCAGAAAAATATTCCATAAAAATGTTTTGAAATCTTTTGGTTTTATGTTTCCTTGGTCTATTTTATGAGGTAAATCAACTCACAGCATTTTTTCTCCACTGGCATGCACCATATTCACAGTTGAAGGACGGTTTGTGTTTAGTGTTTGTTGATCAAAAAGCTGCTTTAAACAGACAAACCTCAATGTTTTGAGTTTGTGGGAAAAAGAAAGAAAAAAAACACTGATCCACATTCAGCCCACCCCAGTTGTTTCTAGCAACAGTCGTCTCACATCCTCTGGGAATCCTCTTCCCCCTTTGCAGATTCTGCTGTGATGACACGCTCAGTAACTAGCTGCTGCTGTGCCAGCAGGCAGGCCCACACACACACACACACACACACACACACTGAGAGAAATGAGCAAAACCAGGAGGGTGTAGCAAACAGGAGAGAAATTTAATTTCATCACAGCTTCAGGAGTTCCACTCTGCAAACAAACGGCTCACCATGCTTCTGAAAAACAGGGAGAAAATGACGGAGCTGAAATAATCTGATTGGAGAAAGAGAAGCGTCGTACTGTAAGGAGACGCTGAGAAGACGCTCCAAATGAGATTAGGAGAAATGGATGCAGAGAAGGAAGAGGACGCAGGAAGAGTGAGAGATTTTAGAAACAGAGATGACAAGCAGAAAGAAGTGGGCAAATGGACCATGAGAGGAGAACAGGAGGAGAGAAAGGATTCGGTTAATGAGGGGAAGAGGAAAATGATTTAAAACGGTAAATGAGGGGAGAGATGTCGTCTCGGTGTGATTTAATCGTGAGCACATGAAGAAGTCTACGCCGAGTCGTTTTTATCCAGCAGTGACTCTTCCAGACAGTCTGGATTTAACTGGATGTCCTACATTTTAATTCCACTCTGTGTTTCTGCATAGAGGCTAAATTAGCTTTGTTCTATTTCCAGCTGTCCTCAAAGGGGAAGGCGGCAACACTAAAGAGAGAATATTAACGCAATAAACAAGAAAAGGTACAAGAAAATATGCTTCTTTTTTTGTAACGTAGCATCCTTGAAGCTCGAGGTCGAGGTTCAGTGTTTGATTTTCCAAACACAAGATGAAAGTAAAAGCGTGGAACCTCAATCAGAACAAATGGTACTTTTATTTAACTCATCGATGACGGTTTCTTCTTCCTCACCGGATGCTTCAATCAGGTGATGGGGAAGTGGCGTGACGGAGTATGGAAATGACACCCAGTTAGCGCAGAGACACAGCGGGTGACTTAATCCTGTCTCTCCTGCCGGCCCTCGGGGTCCTTCTACCCAAGCAGGCGCGTTCAGCTCATTTCACAGTCTGCCCCTTAATCCCTTTAGGAAGGCTTCATTACATGTCAACAGAGGCCCACTGCACCCACCAGAGACTGTGGGTGTCTACTGTGCACATTTTCTGTGTGTGTGTGTTAGCAGACTCACACTGCGGTGTGAAAACGCTGATCTTATTAAGTCATTTAGTCGGGCACTTAGATTACTCCTCGTTTTCCCACAGTTCATTTGTTATGGAGACATTTCAGTGAGTAGAGAACAAGTTAGTGACCAGAATGGTTAATGAATCCAGAAGTTATTCTGTTCTTCACAATTTTGTTATTGTGAGAAAACAAATTCCACTCACTCAGATAAACAGTGAACATTCAGTAACAGATGCTGTAACAGTTCTCTGGAGGCTATCGATGATTTTTGAAGACAGTGTTTCACCTTGAAATGCATGAAAAGGCCTGTAGATGGCGATATAACTGTAGGAGCTGTATACACGACAACAGTATAGCGGCGGAAGAAGAGGTGAGCTGATCATCTGGATGTCATATTCAAAACTTTTTCTTTAATTGCAGAAATAGTGCAATAAATGCGTGTTTTGGTAGAAGTCAGTCAGTAGTTTCAGCAGCAGAGGAACGAAACTGTAGGTCGTTGTTGTTGTTGTAGTTTGGTTCATGCCAGTGGAGGGTTAGTGCACACGTGTAGGGCTGATGTCAGTGTTTCCAGGATTTTCCCGGCTAAGTGTTTCCACGGAGACAGTGAAAACGGCATTTTCGAAAACTTCCACTCTGGAGTGGGTCTTCAAAAGTTTGCGTTTTCGGTAGGCAGTAATACCGTTGTCGTGTAAATGGGGACTAAAAGAGTCTGAATTAGGCATTGGAGGAATGTATTTATTATTTTACTTTACTTTACCTTACTCTATGCTTTATCCCAGACCCATAGGTTTACATAAAAACCAAAAAAACAAACAATGTGTAAAATCAAAACCCAAAGAGACATTTTATTGTTGAGGTCAGTAAAAAGCTTCTATCGAGGGATGCACGATATATCGGTCAATATTGGCTTAAAAGTGAAATATCAGTTATTGGCAGATACAAATTGACTAAATACTGGACCTAGGCACCATGACCTTGGTGCGAAAAAGACATGCAACATGTGAACAGAGGTTGTTTCCTCAATTGGGAAATTGGTCGTTGGAAGTTGTGGGTGTTCTCTTGTCTGACTCAAGGAGAGCATAAAGTAATTTTATTATTCTGCACAGAAAATGAAATATAACAAATGTGATAGGAGCGTGTGCTATATTGCTGTACGCTAATTCCAATACAGAAGAAAATAGAAGATCTCTGCAATGTGGTGCACAGAAAAAATATTTGTATTGGTAATCGGCGAAATGAGTTGTAAAATATCGGCATATCAGCCAAAAGTCCAATATCGTGCATCTCTACTTGTGCCAAAGGTCACAGGTTGCAATGCAAACGTGATTAGCTGCGTCTTGTTGACATCACCATCAACACCGAAGTTCAGATTTTTGTCTCAGAATATGAGAAATATATTATAATCTTTTCACCCTCTTTACCAAGAGTTTCTTTCTGTTAGTTTGGTGCTATAGTATTTACATCGAATCATTCAGCACAACGTTTCCCAACTTCTGTTATCTTGACTGTTACATAGACTTTAATGAAGCTAAGCTCCAGAAGTTTACACAAGTTTAACTAGAGCCCTTTGCACAACAGCTAACAATGATGTACCATCACCAAAGAACAAAAACAAGAACAAACAGGCCAATGGACTCCCAACAAACTAAGTGACATGATGAACAACGCAGCTAGACACTAGTATTAGGCCGACTTTGACGTCTTTGTTTTTATTCATGTTAAGTTTTGGTCGACTGCACAACTTTATCCAAAGAGGACACTTTTCTGGGTTGAGATGTGGTTAAAGGAAGGGTTAAAATTGAACAGTTTCACCACTTTTAAACCCAAAATCTCAGACAAAACTCATAAAACCGAACAAAAACTGACTCTCTGCAATACATTTCAATGGATCATGCTCACTGTGATTGGCTCATTGTGTTTGAGGGCGGGACTTAGCCATTGGTAAATTGTTGTGTTTCTAAATTCAGAGAGAAAGACTGAATGAATCACAGGATTCGACCGTCAGCAGCCTACACTTCGCTGCGTTGAAAAAGAGGGCGATAGAATGACTGTACATACACAACAGGGAGCTCAATACATCTGCAAATAAATATTTTATTCTGTAACTGAGAGAAGATTCACCAGGATCTGACATAGTGTGGACATTAGCTTAGAGTTTGTGATGCATTTCCATCTCATTTCCAGCTGTCGTGAATAAAATCAGCTGCGTGACGTCGTCAGGCTGAATGTGAAGTGCTTGTTTTATTTCAGTTACCTCTCGTCGCAGAGATTGCTCACTCTGTGTTTGAATCTTCAGATGCTGTTTACACAAACATCCGTGCGTCTGATGAACACAGGCCTCTTCCCGGGTGATGCATCTTCATCTGAAGGGCAGGATGGGTTTAATGCAGATTACAGTTTGCAATTTGCTCCTTGTGTGTTTCTGTGACTTTCTGTACCCGTGCGCTCTTTCCTGTGTGCGACGCCGTCTAGACTCTCTTATCTCTCAGCGCCGGCCGCTTCGCAGCGTACTCAGTCTCTCCCAGCTGCTCACAGCTTACAAATTATATCCTCATGTGTAATAACTGGATCATTGGCTGAGTTTAGGGCGTGTTTGAGTGCTGGATTACAGCTCTTCCTGTCCCTGGGATGTAACATTGATGTACCATTTGGCAGATGATTTTATCCAAAGCTCCTTACAGAAACATCACACGCATTTTTAGGTTTGGACGTCTGCTCCCGGTCAGACCTCTCACCCATACAATGTAAACGTCGTTTTGCAACATAAGGGCCACAAAACCAGCTGGTGCCCCTCGATAACCTCCTCACGGGCTCTGCCATGTTCTCAGTCTGCTGTCTGGGAATTCAGCCCATCGAGAGAAACGGCGTTTCAGGACGGAGTCACGTGCAATTCTGGGAGAGAGACTGAACAAACTGTGTTTAGGAACAAGTGAAAACAGGGGCAAACTGGAGTCTTATGGCCCTTTTACACTGACTGATACTAAAAGGTGACGTTGACGGACTGCTGGTCACTCATTGGTCAGAGAATGTCGTCGCCAAAACTTCACTTTCTGACTCTGTACAAATCACTTACAAGAGGCAAAGGAATAAGTCAGCGACGGGTTTTTAATGACATTTAAACCTGACGGCACAGAACCAGACTGAATGAAGACAAAATACAGCCCTAAAATGCTCCTTCATGATTCCTAAATAAGTTAAAAGTCCTTTTTAAATGAAAAAGAAGTTAACAGCAAAGATAGTTCGGTTCAAAGAGTCTTTTAAATTAAATCAAAGTTCGTCGGCACAGGAGCGATCTGTCTGCCACGAGAGTCTTTAAGCACCAATCAGTCCATTAATCCACAGGGAACCAAAAAGGAAAACCAGTTCAAAGAAGAATGATTGATCAACAAAAAATCTCTGGTATACCAGGCCCAAAAATCAAAAATTAAAGTGATCTCACTGGATCCAGGAAAGAGTTGATGTCAGGAAGCAGCTCCTTCGTTTTCCTCCGCGTGCAGCAGCACCAGGCTGTTGTTTACCTCCGTTGTCATGACGACCGACATTGAGCCGCTGTATTACTTTAATGAAATCTTTTGAAAGCGTTTTTTTTTTCCTTTAAAGACCACGGTGGCACATATGTTAGGACAAAATTGTGTTTGTGTGGCGTTATAGATGAACATGCACGCACTTCTGAGCAGCACTTTAGTGCAGCTGTGTTATAAGATCCACGCCCACCGTGAGTCTGTAGTCGGGCTAGAGGAAAAGATAACCAAACCGTGTAGTCGAGTAGAGTAGGGCTGGAATTGTATAGTGGAAAAGTGCCATAAAAAGGTCGATTTGTGGTAAAATATGAAAATAGTAACGTCACAGACAATAGTGTTTATGTTTTTTGGGTTTTTTTTGTCGTTTTTTGTGCCAGTGGTTAAAGCTAGAGTAAATATTGCATCATACAACCATGATTTGATGCTTTTTACTTGTTTTTGTTATGTTTTACTTCTTCAAAGTCTTCAAGTTTTTCCCGTTGTAATGATTTATTATGTTGTCTATGTTTTTTTCCTTATCTCAAACTGTGCCCTCAACCCCAAAAGGAGCCTAGTTTGGTATTTGCTTCCCCCCCCCCCTCTTCCTTCCTCTTGTACTCTTTTTCCCACACTCCTGTCCTCCTCCTGTTATACGTCACTATTGTTTAGCCTTAAGGAGGACGCTGGTCTGAATGTTCACATTAGAATTTTGATTTATTTAAAACTATAAAAGGGAACAGGCTGAAACTTTCGGGGCGTTTTTGACATTAACAGAGCTGAGTAACCAGCTACTTTGATGAGATCCAGATCAATAAATGAAGAGTTATAAGGTTATTGGGGTAATTATCTTGTACCAGGATAAAAAATGAAATATGTGCAGTAACAAGCTCAGGGTTGCAGGCTGCAAAGTTCTGGGTATTTGGGTATTTTGAGTAAAATTTGAAGGGTGAAGCATTTTTCTCTCCTCTTGAACATAAACCTTATTATGAATCACATCGAACTCAGTGTGGTCAATATTTTAGGTGTTGTTCTTCAAGACTTTAACAAATAAAATAACATATTTGAAAACTTGAACATGTCAAACATAAATTTCCTACAGTAAACATATTGAGTGATGTACAGCCTAAAAGTATAATCAAAATGACCATTTTTTGTCCATCGAGCCACCTTAAATCTTTTATCTAAGTAAATTTTATCTCCGTTGAGTTGCTGACTTGGAGTTTTCTCTCTGTAGATTGCACAGGCGCCAAAAAAAAAAGAGTAGCTGATAGAAAAGTTAATGACCTGCCACAGGGGAAAATAACTTTATATCAGACTCTCCTGGTTCTTGGACAACCTGTAAATTAAGATTCGGATCCTACCTGCAGTCCTGGCAGCACGTTGCTGAGTCTTTTCACACCATGTGCTGAACGCTGAGTTTGGCAAAGCAACCACTTTGTCTCTGGTGTGCTAATGCT
>RPOG01006977.1:4622-20691 GCA_008086565.1 Thalassoma bifasciatum
CCCCCCCATCTCTTCTCCTTCTACCTTCCTCCTGTCTCCTCTTCAGTCTCACCCTCTCCTTCCTCTACTTCTACCTCTCCCTTTCTTCCATTCCTTCTCTCCCTCTATCTCCCACTCCTCTTTCCTTCCCCCAATTTCTCCCCTCTCTCCTTTCAATCCACCTCTCCCCTTCCACCTCTATCATACCTCCACCACCTCCACTCTTTCTACCTCTTCCTCCCTCCTCTTGTTCTCCCCCTTCATCTCCTCCTCTAACTATCCCCCTCTCCTCCTTTTCCTTCTCCCTCTTACTTTACTTCTCCTGCTTCTCCTCAGATCAGAGTTTATTTTATTGGTTCACAAATAAAAGTTTTAAATTTTTAACCAAGTGTTTGACTCTTTTGTTTTTGTAAGATCTGCATTCACATTTTTGGCACAAATCAGTGTGTGTGTGTGTGTGTGTGTGTGTGTGTGTGTGTGTGTGTTCCTTCAGTCAGAGACTATTTCAAACAGAGTTTAATCATCATTTTAAAGATCAACGTTTCCATGATCAGATTCACTGGAAAAGTTTCAGGTCGAGTTAAAAGTGGACGATGATTTATGAAGAAGATGGTTGTGTTTGTATAGTCTCTGTAGCTCAGAGGCTTTGACACCTGACTCACAGTCCAGAGGTTGTGGGTTCAATTCTTGGTCAAACACTTTATCCTCACTGAAAGATTTTCAGATTGTTGTGACTTAAAAAAGAAGAGAAATAGAAGTTCGAGCAGAGAAAATAAGTGTCTAAGTGGCTCAGGGGCTTAGACAGGAGGCTCATGATCTGACAGACAGGGTTCAATCCTTGTCTGAGTTCTTTCAAACTGAAAATACTTGATAAAATATTTTCAGAGTGTTGTATCTGAAAGAAGACGATAAATAGAAGTTCGAGCAAAATATCAGAGTGTCCGTGTAGCTCAGGGGCTAAGTCAGTGGACTGGTACCCCAAATGTTGTGGGTTCAATCCCAGATCAAACACTTTGGAAACAAGTGTCCAAGTTCAATGATTTTCTAAGTGTTGTATCTGAAAGAAAACAATAAATAGAAGTTCGAGCAAAGCATTAGAGTGTCCGAGTGGCTCAGGGGCTAAGTCAGTGGACTGGTACCCCAAATGTTGTGGGTTCAATTCCCATTCAAGCACTTTGAAAATAAAGTGTCCAACTAATGATTTTCACATTGTTGTGCTCGAAAGAAAACAATAAATAGAAGTTCGAGCAAATAACTTGTGTAGCCGAGTGGCGGCGCGGATAAGAGAGTGAGCTACGGACCGAAGTGCGAAGGTTCAAAGCTTGCCGGCGGCGGCAAGTTTGAACGGAGTGACTGGCGCGGGCCAGTCGGGGGCGATTAAAGAGGAGGAAGGAGGCGGGAGAAGGGGAGGAGACAAAAAATAGAGAAAAATACTCTTTTTTTGGCTTTTTTTGGCTATTTTGAGCAAAAAAAAGAAGTTTTTGGGTTTTTTTTCCCTTCCTCCTCTTGCTCCTCCCACTTCTCTTCCTGCTCCTCCCACTTCTCTTTCTACTCCGCCCACCGACTTTGTCACGCAACCACCAGCTTGTCTCACTTCAAGGCCACACCCTCCTTCATTTAACTCCGCCCACAGTTGTTTGCTTAGATCACCGCCCCAGGTAATCATTATTATTCGTCTTTGATCACCGCCCCAGGTAATCATTATTATTGAACTCTCTCTTTCATATGTTTGTTTCTTGCCGCCCCAGACAAGTTTTGAACCTGTGACCTCAGGTCGTTAGCGCTTTGTCAAACCGTCTGCGCCACTCAGACACTTGAGTGCAGGGCTCATGTCACTAATTGATTTCCTCGTTCAGGTGTAGCTGTTTGAAAATCTTAAATTTTGATTTGCTCAATCAAGGTTTGAACCAGCAACCTTGTAATCACAAGACCGCCGCCCAAGCTCCTGCGCTACTTGGACAATTCATTTTCGTGCTCGAACTTCTATTTATCGTCTTCTTTCAAGAACTGCAATTTGAAAAGTTACAATTGCACAGACAAGATTTGAACCTGGAACCTCCAGACTTCGAGTCAGATGTCTTAACCTCTGCGCCATCGAGAGGCAAACATTGAACAACAAACAGCGCACTTCTGAACTTAGTACTCGTATTCTGAGAGCACTTTTTTTTCTTAGCTGGGAAATTCAAAAACGTCTGAGTTAGCAAATGTTAGCAACTGATTAAACCAAAGTTGATCATTTAAATAATTGAGGAGGAAAGGCACAACAACCTGACAAACTTTCATCAAGGATGCGTAAATGTTAAAGCGCCTCGCCGGGAATCGTACCCTCAACTTCCAGAATGAGAGCTAAATGTTTTATACACTGCGCTACCTTGGCAGTCCAATGACAACTTGGTTTGTTCTATTTGATTTTCTCTTTTGAGGCGAATTGGTTTGAAATCTTCAACGGCGTGGTGAAAAAGACGTCAGCTCAACCGTAACATAGAGGAAGGGTTGTAAACTTTTTAGATAACTTTTGATAACCAGGAAAGACACAACAACTTGACAAACTTACATCAAGGAAACTTAAATGTCAAATTGTCTCATCAGGGATCGAACTCACAACCTCTAGAATGAGAGCTAAATATTTTACCACTGCGCCATCCAGACAGAGTTGTGAAATTTGGTTTGTTCTATTTGATTTTCTCTTTTGAGGCGAATTGGTTTGAAATCTTAAAGGTGTGGTGAAAAAGACGTCAGCTCAACTGAAACATAGAGGAATGGTTGTAAACTTTTTAAACAATGCTTGATAGTTTTTAACATTAACCAGGAAAGACACAACAACTTGACAAACTTTCATCAAGGAAACTTAAATGTCAAATTGTCTCATCAGGGATCGAACTCACAACCTCTAGAATGAGAGCTAAATATTTTACCACTGCGCCATCCAGACAGAGTTGTGAAAATTGGTTTGTTCTATTTGATTTTCTTTTCAAGACGTCGACTGTAACAAAGAGGAAAGTCGTAAACTTATTTAAACCAGTCTTGATGGTCCAAGTCAATAACCAGGAATCGTGGCCTTCACATAAATGTGCTCACAGAGATTTGCAATTTAAGAACCAGCCTCTGTCACAGCTCTGTTTTTAGCTGAGCTCTCTGAGACTAAACACTCAAACAAATATTTTAACAACGAAACATGAACATTAAATGATCAAACAGGAATTGAACTCATGACCTCTGGAGTGAAGGTCAGTCTCTTTAGCCCTTACACCATGTGGACACTCTGATTACAATTTGATTTGTTCTATTTACTGTTCTCTCTCTTGGACGCAACAATTGAAAATATTTTACATATTCTCACAGGGATTGAACTCGCAACCTCCAGAGTACAGGCCTGACACCCAAGCCCTCACACTATGTGGTCACTCTGTTAATAATGTGGTTTGTTCTATTTAGTTTTCTCTCTCCCGGAGTCAACAATTTAAAAATATTGCAAATGTTTCCACAGGGATTGAACTCACAACCTCCAGAGTAAGAGTCTCACACTGAAGTCCTTACGCTATGTGGACACTCTAATATTTTATTGGTTTGTTCTATTTAATTTTCTGTCTCTTGGACTCAACAATATTTTAAATGTTCCCACAGGAAGTGAACTCACAACCTCCAGTATCAGAGCTCTCACCTTAGCCCTCACACTATTTGGACACTCTAGCTTCTTGCTGGTTTGTTCTATTTGTTTTTATCTCATTCTTGTTTGACATTTTGAAAATCTTCAACATGAACAGTCAAATTTGAAAATGCTTAAGCAGGGAATTGAACCTGCAACCACCAGCATTAGATCCATATGTCTAAGCAACTGAGCTAAGCAGACAGTCAACTGCTCCATTTCGTTTGTTCATTTTGTCCAAACAACAACAGACATAGAAATAATCATGAGTGGACACCTGACTTGTGGGTGTCATTCTCAAAGGAATTTTAAATTGTTTTATTTAAAAGAAAGAAAGAAAAGACGCTGACAGGACAGCAGAGTGGTGCAGGGAGCAGCAGCTTCATACTCTGGAGGTTGTTGGAGAGTTTTATTCTTCATTCTTGATTGTGCACTTTCAAATCGCAGCATCTTTGTTGTTTCTCTCAGTTTTTGCAGTTTTGATCCATACGAGGATCGACGCCCCTTTTCAGTCTCTACTTTGGTTCCTGTTTCTGTGTAAAGAACTTTTTTTGCCCTTGTGCTCTACCCAGTTAAAGAGCAAAGAAATGTGGGTGATGAAGTGAACTTTGACATGTTCATTCATTCATTTTCTCATCCCTTTATTTCAGAAGAAGTAATCAGAGCATTCTGTCTGTTCAAACAGGTTCCTCCCAAGAAAATCAACGGACGCCATGGCTTCTTCTACCTCTGCCTACTCTCTCTTTCTCTCTCTCTCTCTCTGTGTCTCTCTCTCTCTCCCTTCTACTTCTCCTCCTTTTCTCTCCCTGTGTGTCCGTTTGTCCTCCTGGTGCTGAGAGCTGACAGGAAGAGGAAGCAGAAACAAACACTTTCACCTGTGAATAAAGCTTTGTCTCTCAACCTATTGGACTGCATTACCTGATTTAAAAACATAAGAATTTCAAAGCATTAAAGGTGATTTTTTTTTTAATATTAGTCCCCTGTCATAGCCAATCACATCCAGAGAGGTAAGAACAAATTATGAAAGCTTCTGTTGAAAAAGAAGGCAACTAAGGGTTTGGTTTCTTATTTTTTGATCAGAGTGAGACATCAAAATATATGAAAGTTTGGGTCAGATTTTTACAGGGCAAAAAAAGCCTCACTAAAGATCTGTGGAAGTATCACTCTGATTTTTTTTCCAGAACCAAAAATTAATTCAATAAATCAGTGATTGCAGTTTTGGTCCTTTATTTTTTGGTAGGAGTGAGACATCAGAATAAATAGAAGTTTGGGTCAGATTTTTACAGGGCAAAAAAACCCTCACTAAAGATCTGTGGAAGCATCACTCTGATTTTTTTTCCAGAACCAAAATTTATTTAAAAAAATCAGTGTTTTAAATTTTGGTCCTTAATTTTTTGATAGGAGTGAGACATAAAAATAAACTGAAGTTTGGGTCAGATTTTTACAGGGCACAAAAACCCTCACTAAAGATCTGTGGAAGTATCACTCTGATTTTTTTTCCAGAACCAAAATTAATTTGAAAAAATCAGTGTTTTAATATTTTGGTCCTTTAATTTTTGATAGGAGTGAGACATCAAAATAAATTAAAGTTTGGGTCAGATTTTTACAGGGCACAAAAACCCTCACTAAAGATCTGTGGAAGCATCACTCTGATTTTTTTTTCCAGAACCAAAATTCATTCAAAAAATCTGTGATTTCAGTTTTGGTCCTTTATTTTTTTGATAGGAGTGAGACATCAAAATAAATTAAAGTTTGGGTCAGATTTTTACAGGGCACAAAAACCCTCACTAAAGATCTGTGGAAGTATCACTCTGTTTTTTTTTTTCCAGAACCAAAAATTAATTCAATAACTCAGTTATTTAAGTTTTGGTCCTTTATTTTTTGAAAGGAGTGAAACATCAAAATAAATTAAAGTTTGGGTCAGATTTTTACAGGGCACAAAAACCCTCACTAAAGATCTGTGGAAGCATCACTCTGATTTTTTTTTCCAGAACCAAAATTCATTCAAAAAATCTGTGATTTCAGTTTTGGTCCTTTATTTTTTTGATAGAAGTGAGACATCAAAATAAATAGAAGTTTGGGTCAGATTTTTACAGGGCACAAAAACCCTCACTAAAGATCTGTGGAAGTATCACTCTGATTTTTTTTCCAGAACCAAAATTAATTAAAAAAATCAGTGTTTTATATTTTGGTCCTTTATTTTTTGATAGGAGTGAGACATCAAAATAAATAGAAGTTTGGGTCAGATTTTTACAGGGCAAAAAAACCCTCACTAAAGATCTGTGGAAGTATCACTCTGATTTTTTTTCCAGAACCAAAATTAATTAAAAAAATCAGTGTTTTATATTTTGGTCCTTTATTTTTTGATAGGAGTGAGACATCAAAATAAATAGAAGTTTGGGTCAGATTTTTACAGGGCAAAAAAACCCTCACTAAAGATCTGTGGAAGTATCACTCTGATTTTTTTTCCAGAACCAAAAATTAATTCAATAAATCAGTGATTTCAGTTTCGGTCCTTTATTTTTTGATAGGAGTGAGACATCAAAATAAATAGAAGTTTGGGTCAGATTTTTACAGGGCAAAAAAACCCTCACTAAAGATCTGTGGAAGTATCACTCTGATTATTTTTCCAGAACCAAAATTATTTCAAAAAATCAGTGTTTTAAATTTTGGTCCTTGATTTTTTGATAGGAGTGAGACATCAGAATAAACTGAAGTTTGGGTCAGATTTTTACAGGGCAAAAAACCCTCACTAAAGATCTGTGGAAGTACCACTCTGATTTTTTTTCCAGAACCAAAATTTTGAAAAAATGTTGACTCAAGCTTGTCTTCTGAACTGTTTCCTTCCAACTGTTGCTGTCACAAAGTGAAGAAATGTAGGAGATGAAGTGAGCTTGACACATTTATTGATCAATTTATTCATTCACTCTCTCATCCTTAAACAGTTTCTTCCATCAGACACAGGAGACATTGTGGCTTCTTCTACCTCTCTGCCTACTCTCTCTCTCTCTCTCTCTGTCTCTGCCTCTCTCTCTCCTCTCTCCCTGTGTGTTGGTCTTTCCTCCTGGTGCTGATCTGACTGGAAGAGGAAGCAGAAACAAACACTTACACCTGTTCGACATGAAGGTGGAACATGTGACGTCTGCAGAGTTTCTCTGAGAGCTGGAAAATTGTCCACTGTAGGAACATGGTCTTAACACTGGAGGTTTGGTGTGTGTGTGTGTGTGTGAGTGTGTGTGTAAGTGTGATCTACCTGCAGGTCTGTCTTCATGAGTGAGGCTCCTGCTTCCACCAGATAATGACAGATGGTTCTGTGACACAGAGACGCAGCTCGATGCAGAACCGTCTCCCCCCTGCTCAAAAAGAAAACAGAGAGAGAGAGAGAGGAGTGTGAAGTGAAGGTCCTGTGGGACTCAGACCTCCTGCTGTGTGTGTGTGTGTGTGATGTGGGTGCTCTCTGGTGGTTTGGACGCCCAGTGAACATCACACACATGTAGAGATGAAGGCCAGAGAAGCAGATACAGAACTGCACAAGTTCCACACGATCTCAAAGATGAGAGAGACGATGATGTTACTCACTGTTGTTTTTCTGTGACGTCCAGCAGGTCACTGGGAGCTGAAAGACAAAGCAGAGAGACCGTTAGCGCTGACGGCAGCACAGAGAGGATGCTTGATTCTGATTGGCTGATGCTGTTTCTTACTGTTGTCCAGGATGTAGCGGACCATCTCTTTGCTGCCCACACTGACGGCGTGGTGGAGTAACGAGCAGCCGCTGGAGTCCAGAGCTGCGAGGTCGGCGCCCTGCAGGTGAAGCTCCTGCAGCTGGTGATGACACGGAGAAATGTGAACGTGTGAAACAACATTGTGGACAAATCTGAGTCTCTAATCAATCTTTCACTCACCTTCTTCAGGTCTCTGCTCTTCACACACTCCACCAGCATCTCTGGAAAAAAAAAAAAGATTAACATGTTTGAATAAATGATGGATTAATATGAGCTGAAAATCTGTTTCCTGTTTATTTTTATTTAAATAAAGATATGTTATATTCACAGATGTGTGTGTGTGTGTGTGTGATTAAGGAATAAAGCTGGGTCGACATATGAGATGAATGTTTATTAGTTTGACCTCAATACTCGCTCTACCTCACTATCTCACTCTAAATAGCCGAGTCCTAATCCAGTTATGTTAGGTTAGCTCTGTGTGTGTGTGTGTGTGTGTGTGTGTGTGTGTGTGTGTGTGGGTGACAGAGATAGAGGGAGATAAAGAGAGGGAGAGCGCGCAGACTTCAAAAAGCTCTAAGAGCTTTTGTGGCTTCCAGACAAATCAAAAACAACAACAAGAAAAACGAGACAAAGGAACGAAAGAAAGAAAGGAACTCAGAGAGGAGAGGAAAATAAGAGGGGGAAAGAACAGAAGGAGAGAGAGAGAAAAGAGGATAAAAAAGGAGGTGAGGAGATACAAGAGATGGTACAAAGAGGAAAGAACAGGGAAGAGGACATGAAAGAGCAGATGAGGAAGAAAAGAAAGAAAAGTTTAATAAATAAGTAAAGAAAGGAGAGAAATGAGGGAGGAGCGGACTGATGAAGCTGAAGGTGTGTGTGCATCAAGCACGGTTTAATATCACACACACACACACGTCATTTGCTTCATTGAGCTTCCTGTTTGATGCAGTCAACCTGTCTGACCCTTCGCTCCGTGTGTGTGTCAGAAAAAAATGCGGAGCTGTCCTTTAAAATCTCTGTATCTATGGTAATAGTCTGTTCTCTCTCTCTCTCTTCAGTCTTCGTTAGTTGCTGCTGTTGCTTCAGACTCAAACTGATTTCCATATCGCTTCTAATCACTCTCAGAAAAACTGGGTTGTGTTCACCGCTCCAAAAAAAAAAAAAGTGGAATCAAACAAAACAACCTGCTGGCAAACTCCCCACCAAGAGAGAGAGAGAGAGAGATACACACACGCACACAGACACACGCACACACACAGAGCCCGACCAGATCATGAAGCGAAAACACGGCGCTCCCCGAAGAGAAGAAAAGCAGCGCCAAGCTGACAGAAGAGAAAACTCCCAGCATGCAAAGTGAGCCGCCAGGAGACGGAGGTTGAGAAAATATGTGTCAGAGAAGAAAACAATCTGTCTGGAGAAACGGAAGCTGTCGCACCTGTCTTTACCCCCCCAACACACACACACACACACACACACCTGTCAGATACAGTAGAGAGATGAGTTCAGTGTTAAAGGATGTTCAGTGTTAGATCCAGGGTCCTCACATGGATATGAAAAAACAAACCTGTGTGTGTTCGCATATGTGCGTGTGTGTGTGTGTGTGTGTGTGTTACCATTCTCCCTCTCCTTCTCTGTTTCCGTCATTTTGGGGCTCTTCTCTGTCCTGCAGAGAGAGAGAGAGAGAGTCAGAAGAGCTGCTCAGCCACTTACTGTTTCTACATTTGCTGCCATTTGCAGAGTTAAAACCCCTCAAACACACACACACACACACACACACTCTCTAAATCTCTCACACTCTGCTGAATAGTATTTGGAGTCTTTAAAGGGGATTTCCAGGAGTTTCATCCGTGGATCTTTATTTTTACCCATCCAGGGTTAAAAACGACTGATGGGAGTTTTTATTGAAGTCTCCAAACTTGAGCCTGTGATTTATTTGAACGTAGATGCAGTGAAGGCATTTTCTCGTTCATTTTACCAGGAACCCGAAACCAAAATCACTGTTTCTGTTCAGAACAAACCGAACAGGTATAAATTCTGTTCGAGTGTCCTGCTTTAAAGTCTGTCTCCCTCTCACAACCTTTCAGTGTCCGATTGTTCCTCAGTGATGTTCCTGGCTGCTCTCTTGCTCTCTGGACTTTTCAGGAACTAAAATAACACACGCGCTCATTTAGTCAAAGCAACAGTGTTTTAATGAGCAGGCCGTTCAGCTTTAATGGCTGCTGGTGTGTTTTAATGAGCAGAGAGGAGTGACAAAGAGACTCCGATCTGACTGACAATAACACAGGAAGTTAATGAATGAAGAGGCAGAGAAAGCGCATCAACCTCAAACTGCCAGCAGCAGCTCAGAGACACGTCACGCCTCCTGCTGAGGAGCGTTTCATGTTGGGATGAAGGATCAACAGCTTCATCACTGAGGGATGTGATCACACACCTGAAGTGTCAGCGTGAATCAGAAAGTGGCAGAGAAGAGTTCATCTGCTGCTGACGTGTGTGACGTGTGTTACAGTTGGTGCTGCTGGTGTTCAAACTGCAGCTTTTTCACCTGGCGTCATCAAACTTTACTGACCTCAGCTTTGGTTTGAAATCAGCCGCAGTGGTGTTGGAACGATGGATGCATCCCGCTCTGCAAAAACACAAATGTAAACACAAGTTTCCAGCACAAACTTCTCCAGCAGAAGAATGAAATGTTTGGACTGTTTCCCTGCTGCGCACCGACCTGCTGAGTTTGCTGGGCACAGGAGCCGTGTTGTTGGTCAAAGCTTCGGCTGCGGAGCTGTCGCTGTTCACTCGCTGCCTCTGGGACGAACTACAACACAACACAGAGGAAACACAATCAATCCAGACAAACCTGCAGCCGGGGCGCAAAGTTTCCTGCACAGTTCAGACACCGAGGGGAGACTTTCTGCTCCAAACCTCTGGATATTTTTATAATGATACAGAGAGAAGAATTCAAACCCCTTCAGAGCGTTTCTCCTCCAGCTTGTCCATAAAAACAACTTTAATGATGCCCGCTGTTGTCAGAAGGCCGAATCTCTGATCAACAACCTTTGTGTGAGCCTCTTTGCTTCCACTAGTTTGAAAGTTTGGGCCTCGGTTAGACAGGAGTTAAAAAAGCAGATAATGAGCATGAGTGGGATAAAAGCAGCGAAAGAGGCTGGAAACAGAAGTTTGAAGCTGTGTTGGAGTGAAAGAAGCCTCGACGTGACTGAGAAGGAGAAAAGTTCAACAGAAATCTTGAAAATGAGACACAGAAACGGCCGAGTGGTTCAGGTTGGTCATTCACCCTGTTTCCTGCTCTATTCACTCTCCTCTAGTCTGTGAAAAAGAGAAAATGTGACACCTGAAGAGAAAAAAGGATGCAGAGTAGCTTTAGACCTTGGTGATAAATATTCTCCATTTGTATTTCCACAGTCAAAACCTGACGAGTAACCTCTCCTGGGGAGCTGAAGAATAATAATGTGGCAGAGGTGGAATTAGCATAATGTTTTTATATCCACACAGCCTCTTAAGAGGAGGTCAGAGCCGTTTCTTGGATGGAAATGTTTGTTTTCACACTGCCCACACCGTCCACACACACACACACACACACACACACACACACAGCCATTCTTCAGACGCTGACTTCCCATCACAAACCATCAAATGAGGTTTGAATTGAATCATGTTGTTCATGTAGGGAGCAAATAAAAAACTCCTGTTACAAATTACAAATAATAACTTAGTCCTTTGTCCACCATCAGCAGCATCCTTTCACCTCCTCTCTCTCTCTCTTTCTCTGTTGTGGTGATTAAAGAGTGAGTAAACTTTGAAGAGTCTGTTGTGATCATGTCTCTGTGGTTTCCTACGTCTTTGTTTGTACATTCATGGAGCAGCTTCAGTGTCCAAACATCCTCTTTCAACTATCTCCAGCTGTCAAACAGACGTCAGGATCACAGTTGGTCAAACTTCTTCTTCGTGGTCTTACATTCAATCAGGTTACCTAAACCCAGCACATGGAGATCCAAACTATCACTGATCCTCCACCAAACCCTGACACGCTGGAGGATGTTGGAGGCAGCAGAACATCTCCACGTCTCCAGATTGTCACGTCCGTCACATGTGAACCTGAAGCTCTGATACGTGGCTGTGAAACAAACCGTGAGCTCCATTTGTTCCTGAGGAAAACAAACTTCATGCTGCTGCTGCTGCCTCTCATTATAACCAACAAACTGTCACACACATCTGCAGCACAGTGTGAAATGTGACTGTGAGTGCAGAGGAAAGTTTGTACAGACCGACACAGAGAATGAGGGTGGATGGTGTCACCAACGTCTCACCTCTCTGTATCCTGACACCTGAGACTTTAGCACCATGTCCCACAGAGTCCTGTTTACCCTAAGTGTCCATCACATCAAAGATGTTTCTATTGTCTCAACAAAGTCTCAGCGGTATGGAAAACACTTCTAAGCGTCTGCCCGTCCACTCTGGAAAAACACTTCAGACATCAACAGTGAAACCAGCTCTTAACATCTTCAATCTCGTCTTTCACTGACAGACTCTGTTTCTGTGGCGCCGTGTTTCTTTTAGCCAGAAGTACCGTCTCCATCTGACCTTAAACAAACTATTTCAGACACATTAAGTCAAGCAAACATTTACAGCAAAGGTGGCAGATCAGAGGAGGATTAATTCAGTCCCACTTCAGTGTTCGGGGGGTCACACCGTGTCAGAACGTTTCAACAAAACCTGAAGACAGGAGGAGGAATTTTAAGAATTCACACTGGTGGATTGTAATCAGGCTGTAAGTAAATTCAGAAATGCAAAACAAGAAGAGCGAAAGAAAAATTCAATTAAGAGCTGGTCAATTTATGCCCTACACCAGAGTAACTCAACCCTGCTCAATTAAAAAGGCAAACTGTTGGAAACTACCTTTGAAAAAGCAACTTACAATGGTTGGAGGTGGAAAAAACAGCAAAAAGTAGCAATAAAAATAAGTTTGAGGTGGCAAAAATTGATGAAAAAGCAGTGAAAATGGGAGGAAAGAGGCAGAAATTGGGAGAAAACTTTGAAAATAGTCAGAAAATAGCAAAACTTTCAAAGGTCTTGACGTTTTCTATTGATCTTATGTAATATTCTAATTTTCTGTGGCACTGAATTTAGTGTTTTTATCATCTGTAAGCTGTAATCATCAATATTTCAAGAAATAAAAGCTTAAAATACGTAACTCTATGTGTAACAGGTCTATATAATACTATATAACATCTTTTTTTGAGATGTACCTGTTTATAATAATCGCAATTCACTTCGTCAACACCCTCTGCTGTTTACAGAAGAAACTGATTTCTTCTTTTCTTTCTACAAAGAACCAGCTCTAATTCTTTGGATGAAATTTCTGCCACATCCATGAAGCGTCTCACATAACGAGTCGAACGTGTTTCTTTGTTTTCCTCACATTCCCACGGCCCGAGCGGCGAGCTCCTCCATTGGTCTGCTTTAACAGATTTCCACCTGATGCCGGAGAGTAAAGTGACGGCATGCGAGGCTATCGGCTCAGAAATCAGTGGAAAAAACAAAATGTTTGGTGTGTAGGTGTCTTTCAGCGAGTTCGTCAGAGAGACAGAGGGATGGAGGGAAGCAAAGAGAGAAGGAGAGAGAGAGGTAATTATGGTGGGAGGAATAACGTTCACCTCTGGCCCTGCGTGGGCAAACTGCTACTCTGTTTATGTGTGAGTGTGTGTGAGCGTGTGTGTGTGTCTAAGTGCGGCAGATTGGTGTGACTCTTGAGCGCTCTGACATGCTTTCCATCTCTCTCTCTCCATCCACTGTTTTTCTCTCTTTCCCTCCCAAACCCATCTCTCTCTCTTTCTCTCTCCCTCTCTCGGCCCCTGCCTCTCGGTCTCATCTCTCCTCCTCATCCTCCCACTCAGTGCACTCAGCATTGCAAATCAGCCCGCCAACACACACACGTGCGCACACACACACACACACACACACATGTAGCCAAAGGGAAGTGTTGTCAGGAGCAGCAGGTTGTGTTGCTCTTCTATACTCACATTATACCTGTTACTTTTTTTACACCTCCTTCTCTTCTTGATGCTAATTCTTACATGTTCCTGCTTCACATCACCTCAACTGTTTATTTATTTATCAACCCGTCCTCAGTTTCCTCTCTAAGCGTCCGTTTCAATCAAAGCTGTTAACGAGGGTCAGCCCCATTGGAGGATAATGTCCACTTAAGCTAATTCATCACAGGGATGGTACAAAGGAGCACGCCGCTCACCAACACACAGACACTGTTATCAGAAACAGAGAAACGCTCACATTAACACCAACATCATGTCCATGAAACCACCTGAAAGCTTTCTCTCCTCCCTGCTCTTTTTTAATTGGGGTAATTATTTGTTTTATTTACCTTAACGAGCAGAAATAATGAAATAACCAAGGTCTCCTGGCTCAACCTGCGGAGCGAGCAAGTGTTAAACAGACAGCTGCACTAACAGGTTCCTCTAGGTGAGAATTTAATCTGTGTGTAAATATGCTTAAAAGGATTTCACATGGAGGCAGGGCGAGCAGGGAAAACTGTTATCCACACACACACACCATGGATAATATTATAGTAACACTTTCACTGCTTCAGAGGGAGAAGGAACACAGACAGAAATATTATTCATGTATTTCAACACACACACACACACTCTCACATCAATACACACACTTCAGAGTCCTCCTTCATGCAGGCTATAACCGTCTCTGTGACAACTCAAACTGTGGAGCAGCGCTGTGAAGTTGAAATATGCAGCAGTCACATATACTGTATCATATACTGTACATATAGGTGACTCAAACACCTGTGTGTGACTCTCTGTTTGACTCTCATTAAGGCGGAGCAGCTCCACCAGTACGGGGAGTACAGCTGACATGAAAGGTTAAAGACAGGCAGTGATCTAACGTCCTGTTCCCTCCTCTCACGTTCACTCAGGTTTATATGTTAAAACTCTGAGCTCCGGGCTGAAACGCTAAGAAACAGGATTATTAAGTTTTGATCAAGCTATTCAAATGCATGTAAACAGATTAGTCCAACTGAAACTGGATTGAGAAGGTCTTGGAACAACTCAGCATTCAGCGTAAGCAAATTTCAGCCTCAAGAGGAAATAGATGATCATGATAATAAATAGGGTCAGTGTGCTCAAACACAACAAACTAACACAATGACACACACATATAACGACATAAAGACCTACACTGAAATAAAAAGAAATCTAGGCAAGTGTTTCAATCTTATTTTCAGGAAAAAATGAGCCATATTTATCAGACCAGTCCAGAAAAATGTCTAATTTCAGGATATTTTAAGAAAAAAAATCTAAAAAAGGACACGAAGCGTAGTGAGATGTTCTTAGCCAGAAGTCTGCGTCTCTTTTCTGCATGTAAACACTGTAAGTGTGTGGACTAACCTGTTGTTTTCCAGGTTGGATGCAGCGTTAACCAGGTCAGGCATGGCGGACGGGGACGTGCCCACTGATGCCATCACCACCAGCTCTGGGTCCAGGATGAAGATTTCTTCCTGGGAGATTTCTGACACATAGTTGAGGTGTTCCTGCAGAAAAAAAAAACACAACACTATTGTATATTTTTTAATATTTATGGCAGACTTGATGTTTACTTGAGCTCACAGATGCTTCTTATGAATTGCATCCTCCATCTAAATGATGCTGGAATACATTTTTGGCAAATGAATCACATTAAACAGCATTAAATGAGCCAATGCTACAACAGAGCGGCTTTAATATTTGTAACACTGCCCACACAGGGAACCAAACCAATCTGTACTCGATGGTTTATTTGCTCTGGCAGATGTTTCTAATCCCTACTGTCCGGATAGATTTCCATCTGGCCTCATTCGTGTCAGGCCAACCATAAATTTCTCCCAGATATGGAGCCTCTGACCCGCACAACCACATCATTTAGTCTGCACATGTTGACGAAGCCAGAGCTAACACAAGTTGTTTTGCAGAAGTGTCGTTTCATCTGCTCTGTGAAGAAAGTTCCCAGCGCTACATTAAAACCAGAGAGCCGTGTAGATGTGGATGGAAGTGGCAGAGGAGTATTTCTCAGCCTGTGACAGTCGAACACTAAACTCTGACTCTGAACCAGCAGCCAGCTGAATATTAACAAGGCTCAGCAGTCAGACGCAGCAGTTGAAGCTTCTGTACCTGCGCTGTTTGAACCACATGTCAGAGTAATATGCCAAACACGCCTTCACTGCCTGGACTGCCGAATAATTAAGCAGCTGCAAAAAACCTGAATCATTTCTGGCTCATGAAGCAGCGGACATCTGCTAACACGGCTGCAGCATTTACATAAGCCTTGAGAAGTCACACAGAAAGAGAGAGAGAGGAGAGTCTGCTTTGTCCTGAGTCTGAGGGTAAAGTTTGGCACAGGTGAATGCTTTTTTCATTTTATTATTCAGTAACTTTAAAACTGTTTTAAGACGGTGAACCCAAAACTTTTTAAGTGCCAAACTCCAGATGGAAGAAGCTGTGAAGCAGGGACAAAAAACTGCTTCCACTGAGGTCACACTGTATATAAAATTTAATCTGTGCCACTTTGGAAATATGTAAGGGAGCATTTGTGCAGTAAAGACAGGAGCCTGAGCAGAAACCCAAGCAATCAGTGGGTGTACTGCAGGTGAACAGGTGCTGTGGAGCTGTCTCCGTGTAGCTGTGTCTGAAGGTTTTCATGACAGCCG